>CAXHKT010000224.1:967500-970000 GCA_964017195.1 Siderastrea radians | reverse complement strand
ACTCTCTATGGTGTTTATTTTTCTTTTCTTAACCTCTTTGAGTTGACACCTCCCATAAGGGAAAAGATATGTTTGGTCCCAAGGGTGTCTGCTTGCAGGAGGTTTGACTTTACAAGTCATGTAGTTTTACAAAATAACAGTAAATACCCATTTTACAGTTGTGTAGTGACCTGGTCTTGGAGTGGAAATGAGGCAACGTTGTTTTGATACAAACCTTAGTATTTTTCATATGTAAATGCTAACATTGAAAATATTAATGAAAACTTCGTGATTTACATCTGAAAAGCAGTACAGTGAGGAAACTGTCTTGTAGCTCAAAACAAATTAAAATTACCTTCAGTTCATTTCTAAGGCTAGATCAATATTATTGTACAAACAACTGTAAAATTGACAATTAACCTTGAAAGAAGTCATTACTTGTGTTTGGTCACACTGAGTACTTAAACAGAGCAGATAGTGCTTATTTTGAAATGTTGCAATTTATTTTAAAGGTGATAAGGTCAAAACAAAACAGAAAAAAGCTCTCAAAACCAAGAACACTAAAGAAGTAGCAGGTATTTGAAGTGTTTCAGATGTACACGTATTATTACCCAGGGTATCAATGAGAAATGGGGTCAATTCAAGCTACTTGTATCACTTATATATGTCACAAACATTATTTTATTCTCCATCATTTGAGTTATAAAGTGTAAAAAAAGAAATTATTGCAGCAGTATTATTTAGTGGTTTTGTTGCCCAAAAGTAGTCACTGACCAAAAGTAGTGAGGCCCAACAGCTGCTGATTCTGAAAGGCATAACTCTTGTTACCTTCCAGTTCAGAACTTTATGATAATCTTGGGCTTGAAAATGTTTTAATTGATTTTTAGGTGAGAAGGTCAATACAAACCAAAATTCAAAGGAAGAAGAATGTATTTATTTCATGTTAAATATTTAGCTGGTTGTTGACTTCACTGACAAATTGGAAACAGCCATTATTCATGTGAGGTTTTTTACCTATTTACAGTCAAACCATAATATCTTTTCCAAATCATTTTGTGAACTTCTGCTGCAATGCATTTTGATTGGCAGTTTACTTTGAGTAATTTGCAACCGACATGAAAAAAGTTGTTTGTGGCAGTTGATAAAGGGAAAAAACTTCTAGACTTACAAGCAGTTTGACGTTTCAGTTTAAGGGAGGAACACATGTCAGGGTATACAGTCGTTGCTTGCTACAGGTGGCACATCACACACCTATGTGGCAAGCGACTTGTGCGTTTGTCTGCATGTCCCAACTTGTATGAGACTGCTCGCTCATACATGTGGCCTAAATTTCTCCTGAAATATCCCAATATTTCTTTCATGATACATTGTAGGAAAAAGTGAACAAGGTTTTGCACTGTTTGCAAAGTAGCATGCAAGGGAACATGATGGTTTTACTTTTAAATGATTAATTGACTGTCACTGTCAGTTCTGTCATAAGCAGTTCATTTCATCATCATTAATTTTAAAGGACAAAGGTCAACCCGAGTAAATGCATTTTGTGCCTAATATGTATATAGGTATATCTAGTAGTACCAAAATATAACCAATTTTTTCCCATCCAACTTGTATTGTGTTATCTACATATCAGGCACAAAATGCATTTACACGGATTGACCTTTATCCTTTATTTAGTCAAATTATCAGCGGATTATGAGTCGTCATCATTTATGCATGGAAATGTAAAAATGATAATGAAAAAGGACCTTTCAATGACTGCTTTGAAGTCACTAAGTCGGTATGAAAACATTGTTTGAAAATTTTCCACTATCAGATTGTCTACAGTCCTCAGTTGTACGCACTGTATAATCAACTGGGCAATATTCCTAGCAAAATGTTCAATCTAAAGGGGAGTTGTCTGAGGAAACTAGTGAACAGATTTGAAACTGACCCAACTGAGGAAATGTTCAGTCTGTAAACTAGTTCAGTGTGTCAATATTTTTTGCAAAGTTATGCAGAAAAGATTGCCTGAATTGACACATAATTCTTGAAATATTGTACACTTTTCTTTATCTTACAGATGGGCAAGACCTCCGAAAAAGCAGAGGAAACAAAGTGTTAAAAATGTGAAAGTGAAAGGTGCATGTATTAATATACTATCTGTGAGTCTGAAGCGTGTTCACTGATATATTAAAATACAGCCATAAATCTTAAATTATCCTCATACATTTACTGTATGTTTGAATCTCTATCAATAGAAATATTGAAAAATGACACTTAAGAGCATTTTTAATGTCGCTAAGGTTTGAGCAAAATTGGAAATGGTCAAAATAAACTTCCCTTCATTTTTTGTGTGAAGTTAGTCCTTTGGGTGGAAGTAATCATGATGGGATTTTTTTCATTTCTTGTGATAAACTAAACTTGGTATCAGGGGGGAAGTTCATGCCTAAAAATGCATTTTTTTGGATGTTTTAATCCCTGAAAATTGCCTTTTTGTTAGCTAATTTTATCAAAGCACAAGAGACTGGTTGAAATTCTATTC
>CAXHKT010000224.1:910000-960000 GCA_964017195.1 Siderastrea radians | reverse complement strand
GTTCAGGCGAAAAGTTCAAGTTTGCCTTGTCGGTACACCGCTTGAGTTCGCAGCTTTTCGCAGCGGATATAGCAGAGCTAGTGCTTTTTGGTTTTTTCTGTCCACAACCATGGTTTATACGGCGTTCCGAACACATTTTGCCAGGAAAAACACCAGCATTTTCATGCTGATAGGCAGCTTGCCAAGAAGGAAGAAATAAGTATTAAAATTAACGTAAAACATGTCATTAAAGTAAGCACTCATGGCCAAGTGGACCAATATCTGGCTTCATATGCCAACGACCCGGGTTCGGCTCTCAGCGAGGGTAAGAATTTTTTTTCTTTTGTTTTTGTTTTTTGTTTTTGTTTTTTAATTTAACGACTTTAATGAGAGTATTTTCACAAATTAATAGCTGCCAGCAAAAAAACAAACAAACAAACAAAACAAAAAGGGGAGCTCCGCTTTTAGGCTTGGCTAAATCTATATATTAAACATTAACAAATAAACCGAACCATAAGTTTTAGTCCATCAACTTTCTTGTCCTCGTTACTTCGCCTCTCTTTCGCATTCGTGGCAGGAAGAGGAGAGATCCTAGCTTGGGGACTGGCCGCTTGGCGTACAGCTTCGAACCTCTTGGCGTATCTTCGGCGTGGGACGTACACGGAATGCACCCTGGGCAAGTTAGGAATGACTCGGAAAAAAATTTGCCAAATACCAACAGAACAGTTGAAGAATATGCAGAAAGTTGATGATTATCTTCAGATCACCCAGAGATTGAGTCCCGCCACACTACACTTTTTTGATGAAGCCTCAGTCATCAAAACAACTTCTAATCGCCTGTATGGAAGCAGTTATAGAGGCTTCAAGGCGGTGGAGGTACAAAGGTACGCATCGAATGCAACTTACACGGTGAACCTTTTACACAGTGTTTTCGGTGTTGACTATTACAATATTATTCCAGGTGCCTCAAATGGTGAGGAACTGATAGCCCTTTTTGATTATGCACTTGAATGTAAAAGGGACAATGGTCTTCCGGTCTTTCTCGAAGGAGACACATTGATAATGGACAACTGTGGTTTTCATCACAGTAGAATTACTGAAACGACACTCAGAACAATGCTTGGTACAAGAGGAGTCACATTACTATTCCAACCTCCATATTCGCCACACTTTAATACTTGTGAATATTGTTTTCATCAGATGAAAGAGGGACTGAGACAAGATGAGTACTATTCACAGGAGTGTACAGAAATGGCAATAATGGATTCCTTAAACAGCATCACAGCTACACAGTCTGTGAACTATTTCAGGCACTGTGGTTACATATACTAGCTATAGATGCATTATCTAACTTGGATATTCTTCTTGTCTTAACATAATGTCATAATTCCATATTGTCTTTGAAAAGCCCCCTTGGGGAAAGATAATAAAGGATGTATGTATGTATGTATAATGCATCAGTCATTTCCAGCAGCACTACTCCCCCCCAACATACACACACAGGGGTCAACCCCCAGTAAATGTACTGTGCCTTGACAGGGACAAACAAACTGTTCAAATATGATGCAGTACAAAAATCTTGCCCGATAAACTCATCACTGGAAGGAATGATAGTGCTGCGAGGTGAAATCACATGACCGTGATGTCAAATGCCCTGGGGTAGACAAATCGTGGCTAAAATAGGAGATCAGGGCCCCACTAATGCTTGGGGGATGGGTTGTACTGGAAATGACTAGCCTGCATAACTGGTGTCATCGAGGCAAGGGGGTAATTTTTCTGACCCACAAGAAGAGCTAGTCGCAAGCAAGCAGTGTACAGGAAAATTGATAGCGTTCTAGCAGGCTCCTAGTGATATAAGGATGCATGAAGGAGGAAGGCTGCAAGAGCCCTAGCTACTCCCCTTTGTGAAACTGCTGATTGTTGAAAAGGCACAGCCTTGCCTTTCTCTGTCAAGTTGCACTTTAAACATATGCAACAACCAATTTTAGAAATTACAGTTTTGAATTACTAGGTATTCTGTCTCCAGACTTGAAAGATCCATGTACTTTGAAAACCCTTAACTTAAAACTTAAAAAATTCCCACTCCTTTAATTGTCAAAGAAAGATAAGTATAAATCAGCCAAAACAACAGAAATATTTTTCATTGTGATTATCAGACCTAATATGCCTATTGTTTTGAAAACATGGTTGTTTTGTAGCATACCCTTGAAAACTACTTCAGCCTTACATGTTCAGCATAAAAAAGTGTGTAATCTTTGATAATAAAAAAACAACAATTTTTGGAAGGAGCTCTTTGTTTCAATTTGAGGCTGAAACACAGCATAATAAATTCTCAATACAGAGCTCTCTAATTTTGCACTGGTTCTCAACTAAAAAGAACCAGTGCAAATTTAGAATGATTTGTATGAAGACAGTTGAACCCAAAAGTGATCCTTACTCAAAATCCAAAATAGTTTCTTTTACACAAGTTTGGAAGGAATATCTTTTTTTCAGTTTCTTAATGACCAGGGGCAAACAGTAGGCAGAAATGGGAATACTCAGTTGTTGTGAGGGTAATCTGGATGCTTTAGGGAGTGTAGTGTAAGGCAGTGATAGTATTTTGTCATAAACAAATCAACCAAGTTTATTTGTAACTCATCTTTCAGAAACAAACAACTTAGATACAAGGTAAAGAGAGGCAAATATGAACAAGTTTACTCACCAGGGCCCAGTTGTTCAAAGCAGGGTTAGGCTAACCCCGGGTGAAATGATGAAAACCATTTTATAGCTTGCATGGTGTAAATTATCAAGTAAGTTATCTTTGCCTTTGGCTGCTTACAAACTGTACTGTAAAAAAGCACTGCAAATGCTTTACAATAAAAACAGAAACCTTGGTTAATTTTTTACCACATGCTAGTTACTTCTGAACAACTGGGCCCCACCCAGTATTTTAAAAGGCTGTCAGTTAACTCCAACAAAGTAACAAAACTTGTGCATCCATTGGCCACTTACATTCATGGTGTGAAATGTCATGTACTGATGTACAGCTACCAAATGCAAAGCTTGTTTTTTAAAATGTAACAATTATTCTAACACAACTTGCAACATGATCTGCATCCCAACTGCACTGTTTTTTTTTTCCTTTTTCATGCTCTTTACCCTCAAAGTACTAAAAAGCACTGGTGAAAACTCTATCCTACACCTAAGAATGAGGGCAGGCCCAGGGTAAAACCATGTAAATTTATGCTTGTAAGAAACCATGCTACACCTTTTGAAATTACATGCAAACCTTGGCTGCAGTTTGCAAGGGGTACACATTTGTTTCCAGACCGTATCATCATTTTAAGGACTAAACTTTAGCAAAGTATAAACTGCTGTGCTCATATGTTAGCAAAATATAAACACAGCATTGACAAGAGAGGCACCATAATTCCCCTTTTAAGCCACCCTAGCCCCTAGCCTCTCAACTAATCTAACAATTTTTAACAAGAAATTGACAACTTGGGCCCTCTTGCTTTTTTTTTCTTCACAATAAAAGCAATAACAATGGTGCTTTTTTCCTGAACCCAACCTGGCAAAAGTCATGCCATAACTTTCAGAGTACTTGCAATTTCCTATTTAGTTGTAGAATAATCTCGCTTTTCTTGTTTCCAATTATCCTGCAATGTTGTAGTTGTTTATGACTAAACTAATCTACTCTGTAACTTAAACCACATTCACATTCCATAGGCCTGCTGTGAATGTGGTTTAAGTTACAGAGTAGATTAGTTTTTCTTCCATGATTCAAAATTAAATGGCTGTGATTCCTCATTCAAGGACTGTGATTCATCATTGTTTTCCACCATACTTGCCACACTTGCTTCTGCTCCTGTGTTGCTTTTTTTAGGAACAGGGCTTTCTGTTAGAGAATCATCTTGTGTTTCATCATCTGACCCAACTGTGGAAGCTTTTTTACTTTCAGCCACCACCTTAAGAGATTCCCTGTATTCTCTGCCAGGATCATACCTTAGTCTCTTCTTGGAATGATGTGTCTGCTGAGGTTTCGGGTAATACCCTCCCCTGGGTTTAGAATAGAAGTGTGGAGATCTATTTCTAACAGATGACAAATTCTATAAAAATAAACTGAACATCAACTAAACTAAAAAAATAAGCTTTATAAGAAACAATTTCTGTCTGACATACCATTTTGTAAAGTAATCACTTCAAGAGCGGCCTTAGAGCCAACCCCAAGTCGCGCCAAATTCAGAGATCCTTCAAGGTTCCATTTCGGTCATGACGACTATTCTCGCCAGATCAAGAGTTCAGCTCTCATCCTTGCAGCAGCCGCAAATGGTTTCATATATATTGCTATTATTTCCCTTTTGTAGGATAATATTACGCGAATTGAGAAATATTACTTTTTCAACATCACACTCTCGTTGGGGACTGTTAACTTATGCCAAAACAGTACTCAGTTAACCGGTTGAGAAATGACAAATTCTGAGATCTGTAATTCACATTTCCAGTGACGACTATTCTCGCCAGATCAAGAGTTCAGCTCTCATCCTTGCAGCAGCCGCAAATGGTTTCATTTCCAAGGATCTACTATCCAGTTTGCTGCAACCGCCAACAGATCAACCAAAACACTGCAAACAGCTCCCAGAGAAGCAAACATCACTCGATACTCCACCAATCCTGCTCTCACCGCCATGTTGGATTTCGTGACATGGGTTATTCGGGTCCTTCCGGTATCCATTTTTGTCACGCTGCTCTGAAATACTGTTTAAAGTCAACAACTGGCTTGTTCTTTCGAATTTTAAGCAAGTTCCAAGTATTAAACTATCACATTATTTGATAACATTCTTCTTACTCGTACACGAGAATCGAAACATTGAATGTTTAGAATTGTTAAGTGTACCACTGACCGGAATCTCATTGCTTATTATATCGCAGCAGCCGGAGGCGTGCTCTACATAGTCATTTTCACCCAAGTCTTAAGTCCGATGCAATCTCTCCCAACTCTCTTCATTCGTCATTAAATGGAGACAAGTTGGACATTCTGCTAAAATAGGAGACCATTTGATGGGGAGTTAAAAAAGCAGGTAGATGAAACGCGCTCATTGTCTTCATTTTGTAGCGTTCCCGTCATCGCCTTTGCAGCATTTTCTAGGTTTGCTTTCATCTCTGTCTTCTCCTCCTCTTCGTAAAATTCTATTTAGAAAATCTTTCTGCTTTTCGTTAGAGGATGATCTTGACTTATATTAGACTTAAAAGCCCATCCCTGTGCCAACGAATGCTGGCCTGGTTGGTTTTCATTGGAGTTTTTTAACAATGGGTTTGCTTTAAGGCTAGTTCCTGCAGCCTGCGTGCGTAGCCCTGTTTCGCTTTATCATACAGTGATTTCCCATCAGGTCGGATCTTGTCATCTCCGGTTTCAATATGTTCTGTGCTGTGGCCTCATTGAGGAAGATTGGAAGTACATTTTTACATATCCATCCACTGAACACGAGAACAATGAGGCGGCTTCAGTGGGATTCCTCTCCTGAAGTTGTACCTGTTATGGTGGTCATCGTCCTCTCCACGCTATTATTCATTCTCATCTTCAGGATCGGCTTCTTCGTGATTTTTCTTTTGTTTTGAGAAAGGCACAAAATCCCCACTTGCCGGAGAACTTCCTCGATGATGGCGGAGTTCTCTGCGGTCTTCTTACCTTATTCTTACCTGATCAAAGCACAATTTTAAATCACGCTTCCCTAGTAGTTCGCTAACCAGGATTGCTTGTATACGTACAATAGCCAACATAAATAGATAACTCCACTTAAAAAAGAGATTAGGATAGGAGTTTTGTAGGGCCTGGTAAAGCAGTACTGCACATGTACTATCCCTTGTTATAAGTTTTAATTTTTTAAGTGGCAGAAGAACTTTGTGTTGCATACAAACAGTGTTATTAAAAACATCACTATCTTAACATTTTGGGGGAAGTCGGAGTTATGTATACAGATTTTCATTCCTTGACACAATCCCTACTAGTTCCTAGTCCCGGGGGGATAGGGGTACTCAATAAAGTTTTATATGGGGAGGCTCCGCACGGAGGTACAAACACTCACCTTTAATATACTCATTTTTACCAAAATGGGACCCCTTTCATATACCTAGAGCAAATTGTACTCCTTTCTTATACCGCAAGGATAAGCCAAAACTATAGAATTTCCTACAACTGCCACGTTTTTCTCAGACTTTCAGTCGTTCTGATCAGTTGCTCAAAGGGTGCAAGCTTTTATGTGTCATTTCTGCCAAAATTTGGCACCCTTTAAGCCACCATTTCTTCCACTTTGCAGCCGATTTTGTAAACCTTCCATATACTAAATGACAATTTTCCCTACCCTTTAGTATACTGCGAGCTTAAAAAGGTACCACTTTCCGGCCGGGACTCCCTGTGTAGCCCACACTAGGCAGTCCCCCCACCTCCACCGGCCCTACCTCAAAGTTAAAGAGCCGTAATAAAGTTCCGGCCAGCGGTACACCAAACAATCGTAAAGGTTCAATCTTTCAACTCTCGTGTACGAGTAAGAAGAATGTTATGAAATAATATGATAGTTAATTACTTTGAACTTGCTTAAAAATTTGAAGGAACAAGCCATGGCCAGTTGACTTTCTGAACAGCATTTCTGAGCAGCGTGACAAAAGTGGATACCGGAAAGACCCCAAGTACTCATGTCACGAAATCCAACATGGCGGCAAGAGCAGGATTGGTGGAGTATCGAGTGATGTTTGCTTCTCAGGGAGCTGTTTGCAGTGTTTTGGTTGATCTGTTGGCGGTTGCAGCAAACTGGATAATAGATCCTTGTAAATGAAACCATTTGCGGCTGCTGCAAGGATGAGAACTGAACTCTTGATCTGGCGATAATAATCGTCGTGACCGAAATGGAACCTTGAAGGATCTCTGAATTTGGCGCGACTTGGGGTTGGCTCTAAGGCCGCTCTTGAACTGATTATTTTACAAAATGGTATGTCAGACAACAATTGTTTCTTATAAAGCCTATTTTTTTAGTTTAGTTGACTGTCCAATATATTTTATAGTTTTCACAACCGGTTAACTGAGTACTGTTTTTACATAAATTAACAGTCCCCAACGAGAGTGTGAGTAGTTATATAGTTGGGGGTACGAGCGCATTTTTTCAAAATACGCTCATACCCCACAACTATAACTACTTTCCATCTTATGGCTTTCATTATATGGAGAACTATATTCGAGCGCAGTTTTTTGGATACTATATGTTTTTCTTCATCACGTGATCCTGGGGATGCCAGCGCATTTTTTCAAAAATCCGCTCTGAACTCCCCAACTATAACTACTTTACCATATGTTGGCACAATTTCATGGAAAAATCTATTTGGTATTATCTCATGGGAAATCTATTTGGTATTATCTCATGGAAAATATATTTGGCATTATCTCAAAGTTGGGAGTACGAGCGCAGTTTGCCATCGGATGAAATGGGACTTTCCCGATGAGTCATCAGATTGTCATGTAATATCAGATGAACTTGTATTTGAAGTAAAGTTTGTCAGTAAAGTTTGTCAGTAAAGTTTGTCAGTAAAGTTTGTCAGTAAAGTTTGTCAGTATAGTTTGTCAGTAAAGTTTGTCAGTAAAGTTTGTAGTGAACAGAAAAGCAGAACTTGTATGGAGGCCAACACAGCTGTGGCGTGACGTCACATCTTCAGATTGCATAATGTCCGTAAGAGAAACTGTTGATTCCATCGTTTGCTATATATCGTTTATCGTCGAAACAGCTGAGTGACACTTTATTGAGCTCGTAACTACCTAGTTGATGGTTAATACTTCTGATTGTCTTCATGGTATGATGTATTTGTTTGTTATTAATTAATACATTTTTATAATCTTCATGTTTGATATTGTTCTTTATTATGTTCTTCTTGATTCCCTTGGCTGTTTTCCCTACTTTCTGGTTGTCTTTTATGTAACTGTACATTTTTGATCGCAAACCGACGAATTCTGTTATTGGCACACCAGCTGCTTCATCTTTGAATTTGCCGATTACCTTTTTGTTTGTTTTGTCGAAATACTGACAGTTTTCTGGATAATCACTGTTGTCAAATCTGTCTTTGTCATTCCAAAAGTCACGGTACACATCTTCAGCCTCAATTTCGTATGTCAGACTGTCTGTATCAGTGAAGAGCAACCTGGCTTTGTCGCCGTACTTTTCCTTGATGTAGTTATAATGGAAATCATACATCAGAGTTTTACTTAGGTCGAGAATACACATGCCTACATATGCCGGTCTGTTTAGAGTCAGCGTTTGCTTGATCTTGTGTATTGCTACTAGATTTTCATTGAATATCTTGCAGCTGACGTAAGTTGGTCTAGATGCCATTTTCTTCAATTTCTGTACATCAGTGATAAGCCTAACATCAACCCTCTTTCTGATATTCTCCATCGTTTTACCAAATACTGAATTGTTCATCAATTTGAAGAAGTCTTTTTCGAATGCATTTTTAGCTTGGGTACGTTTTTGTGTATTGAAATCGATGTATTGCTTGAGCCATGGAGACTGGTCGAACTCTAGAATTCTATGGACTTTCTTCAGTTTCAAACCGAGATCAAGGTACAACTGTAGATTTCTATAATGCAGAACATATTTTTGTTTATCGCATAAAGTAGGGATTAGCTTATGTACAAGCCCTGTTGATATTTTGAACTTGTTTTGTATTTTCTTGCAGTATCCAGACAACATGCTATCAGTTACTTTAACCTTTTCTGGTACTAGAGGATAGTCGTTATGAAGGTCATGCAGTTCTTTGGGATATTCAAGATCGACTTCAAGTATCAATCCTTTCTCACTGGCTTCATTATACTGAGTCAAATCGATTTTATTAATCTGCTTTTCTGTCAGCCATTTGAAACCGCCAGTAGGTAAATGCTGTGACATAGCCCAACCGTATAAATTATTAGCATCCAGGTACATGATATACTTTGAGGGCGCCATCTCGTCGTATTCTTTCATGTACTTATTGTTTGCTTTCCCATATCGGTTTGCTATATATGATACACCGCCTCTCATTCCTCTTTCGATGAACAGGAACATATCGATGTCAGTCATTAGCTCCAGTTTGATATCAGTCATCTTTAACATAGCATCCCATGACAAACCAGGAGATGTGAAATAATGACAGGGGTCAAGTTTGTAATACTGAAGACATGTTTTACGGAAGTTTTCAAACACGTCGGCTAACAGAAGAATATCAGACTTAAGATATAGATTATGATATTCACCCATTGATTGTAATTTGAAAGTGTTCCAAACATTTTTAGCATGTTGATAATCTTCATCTGTTATGTGTTCATCACTCAATATGCTGTAAAATTCTTCTTTTGTTGGTAATTCTGTTTTATTGAATTTTACGAAACTATCTATGTAATCGTACGGATAAACTCCCTTACGCGTCATCAATTCGAATCTTCCACCTTTGAATTTTTTGCTTGTATATTTAAAAGCTTCTGCTGGTAAATTACTGACTAATTTATCCAAACTTGAGCTCATAAACTGGAAACTATCAATGAATGTCAGATGATTACCAAGCATGAATGCCATGTATTTTTCCATGTTGTTGGGAATAGCATTGATATTCATTTGTTTGTTTTTGTATGTATGCTTTTTAACTATTTCACCAATCTGCTGCATTATAAAATGGCTGTCATATCCTCTTAAATTGTGGAAGATTACTGGAGTTTTAATCTCTTGTGGATTTATTCTGAGTTTGAGATTACATTCTTGGTGAGCTGAGCCTCTGTATTTGCCAGTAATATGACAATGATCTCTGACTCGTATGTCTTTTTCAGTATATTTTTTATCACAGATGTGACATGTTGTTGCTTTTTCAAATTTCTCTTCATTCTCTTTTGTCATTCTCAATGGTTTGTTGAAACGTTTCTTCATAATATTTTTGCAATATTTAACTTCTTCTAACATATTTTCCATGAATTGATAAACAGCATTTTCACCTCTATATATCTGCTCTGGTTTAGTATATTTGTCATCATAACAGCAAACCACTTTATAGCCATATCCACAGTCTGTATGTCTTTGGTAGGCTTCAGTATATGATTTGTTGTTTAATTTGCTGGGGTCAGGTTGGCATCCTTGCACCTTTTCAGTTATAGCCTCAAAATCAGCGTAGATAACAAATGGCACAGGTTGCTGCTTGTGGAAATTATTGAATTTCAGTATGTTGTCTCCTTTTTCAGGCATTTTTATTGCTTGCTCACCATTTACTTGAATGCAAATAACTTTGTGATCATTTAATACCCTTTCGGAACTGAAACATTGCAGACAGTGCATACAAAAATGCTTTTTTTCTTTGTGTTTTGTTTTATTGTACATGAACTTGTTGAAATCCTTTATGAGAACATAATGCTCGTCTTCATCATCTGTTATTAGCAGTAGTTCCATGTGATCTTCATACTTTTCTTTGGAAACATAGATCGGATACGTTTGTTTGTCTTCATACCCGAATACATTTATATTAATGCTGTGTTGCTTCTCAATTCTGTTGATCTGTTTAATAGTTACTGGAAATTCAATGCCTTCATAATTTAACTTTTCAATGTATGGCATGTCCCTCTTTTTGATTCTTTGTGGGTCTTTATCTTGTGGATTCAAATATCTTATATGACACCATCTGAAGCATTCGAGATCATCATTTTTCATGTTTATTAAGCCTTTGGAACTGTTTTGCAATTCATAAGGTAGTTTAATATATGATGACCCTTCCATGGGCTTGTATATAACAACGTTCAGATAATGTTCGTCAACAGATTGGATAGTCCAGCCGGATCCTTCCGATATCCATTGAGCTATCTTGTTCGTTATCTGCTGTTTTGATAATTGTGATGAATCAGTGATTTCCGTTTGGTTGATTATTGTCTGAGGTGTGCTATTGAAATATGCCGTCTTATTAACTATTTCATCACCTGACATCTTTTCGAAAGTGACTTTTAGTGTTTCAACGTATTTCAAGCCTTTCATCTCATTCAACAAATTTGCTATTCTATAATTAAGAGCCAATCTAGTGTTTTGCATTTGGGTCAGGGGGTCTTTATTGTTTTTGATGCTGATTTCATAAGACTTAGTGTAACCTTTTAAGGCTTTGTTTGTTTGTTCTATTTTGGTTCTAGGTGCTGGAATAGGTTTGTAATCATCCCTTAATTCTAGAGGCGGAAGAATGATGTTGTCTTCATACTCTTTTACCATTTTTTTAACACTCTTGCGAGGTGCTGGAATAGGTTTATTCATTGGTTTTTTGGTTCTTGGTGTTGGAACCGGTTTCATAATAGATTGCTTCAGGAGCATTTCTATCAATTGACTTTTACTGAGTTTCTTAAGATCTTTCTTATTCATTATCTTCATACTATATAATAATATTATTTCTTTAAGCCTCTTTTGGTTGTGTCTTTAAGTAGTCAAGAATTCAAATGATCCACATATGGATCCTTTGAACTATAGTTGATTTTATTGGTGTTCATGTATGAACTTTGTATGATTGCTCAATGTTTCCGATGACTTGAATTTTCTGGAACATTTTTTGCATTTTATTCTCACACCCTGGAAATAAAGTATGATTTCTTTTATGATTTCGTCATAATCGTTGCTCACTAATATTTTGTAATTGTTGTTTTCATACTCTTGCAGCATCATCTTTTGTTCTTCTGAAAGCTTTCCATAACCAGTTGGTGTTTTAAATTCAATTGCAAAACCTGAGTAATTCAAATGCATATTTCCAATGAATAGATCACAAGCTCCCTTCTGATAACCCTTGTTGTATGATTTTATTCTCATGTTACTATTAATTTGGTTCTCACCAAGTGTTGGAATTAGGATTGCTTTAGGATAATTGTTTCTAATAAAGTTGACTACCTTCTTATGCAAGTCATATTCTGTATTGATATTGAATGCTAGCATTTTGTGTGGTCTGTTGTTGAATTCATACTTACCTGTTTTTCTGATTGATGGTAAAACCTCTTTTGTTACCCAACGTTTGAATTCTTTGGCTTTATCCATTTTTGATCTCAATATAAGGCTGTACAATCCAGATTCATTTACATAAATCATGTTTTTGAGGTTCCCAGTCAAAGGTAACGAATCGTTACTCTTGGATTTTTGGTCAGTCAAAGGTAACGAATCGTTACCCTTGGATTTGAGCTCATTTATTTTACATTTATCTTTAGGTAGGTAGGTAGGTAGGTACTTTATTAAAATACTTTGCAGCTCATAGAGCTGAATTGCGTATTCTACATTATGATACAAATTTACAAAATTTAAAATTTAAAATTTATAATGTCTAAAATCTAAAAAAAAAAAAAAAAATAATAATAATAATAATAATAATAATAGTTATAAAATTTAATCAACATGATCATTAATCGCTTTTCGTGAATTCAAATATCCCAAAATGTCGGCAACTGTTTTACCACGGAACCATATGTCGTCATCCTTTTTGATAATATTCAGTTTTTTTCCTTCATAAGTAAAAATTTCCATATCTTGTAATTATATATAATAATATCTCTTTATAAGTGTTTGTATATGTTCCTTAAAGTGCCACTGGGACCAGAATTTTGGTATTCCATATTTTTGCATTTTCGAAAATAGTCTGTGGTTGTTAGTCACCATGCCAAATTTCAACTCATTACGATGACTGGAAGTCGCTTTTTTCGGACGGTTTTTGTAGAGATTTTACGGCCGCCATTACTAGCCCTTGTTCCGGAAGCTGGCTTGTGAGTTAGCGGAAGTGACGTTAGAGGCTCACCTCAAACCAAGGTCAGGCTTCATTCGGTTACTTGCCGCAGGAAATATAACTGTTGTCGAGGGAAGATTTCGTGCCAACTGTTTGCTGTATGGCCTTGCAATTTCGTTGCTGCAGCAGTTATGAAGGGTATTACTTGTGCTGTACAATGCTACAACAATAAATCCAACCACCGAGCTGCTATTTCACTTCATCAAAGCCCTATTGCGAGCGGACCCGCAATGGAAAAATGGATAATGTTCGTACTCACACACAGTGCAACTTTCAACCCGAGAGGAATTTTTGTCGGCTGATCTAATCACTTCACGGACGAGTGTTTCCAGAGGGCTTCTTTTCTTTTAATGTATTTTAAAATTTATTTTGCTTGTGGAAAACCCTTTCAGTTCTGCCGTCTGCTAGCGCGAAGATCTTCGGCCTAGTCCTCATAAAATGCATCCTGGGCGAATGCAGGACCGCTGTGATTAAGCCAATAGTTTGTATTGCTTCGCTTTTCTTTTTTAATTCTGCGTGTGTTAATTTCAAAGCAGTGATCGCTTAGAAGCATGGACAATTATTTTATAGCATACTATCCTGGATGTCGAGAAACTTTTCTCCTTATTCCCTGTCGCTGACATTATTGTTCGAAATATATAAAGCCTTCGACCATGTCGAGAGGTCGGCTCGTCTTGCGTGGAAATTTAAGTTAGGAAAAAATATCACACGCCACTATTTGTCTAAGGGTTTTACAATGTTCTTTTAACTGTCATAGCACAGTAAATGAACTACTAAGAAAAATGTTTAAATATCAAGTTATTATTTTAACGCAGTGAATAAAGCAAGTGAAAGCTTCGTTTCCTTGGCTGTCCGCATGTTGTTGTTGAACAGCAGAAAATTTTCCTTGTGGCTTTGATTTGCACTACAAATATTTAGATTCCGGTCACACAAGGTCTCCAGTTCTTAAAAGAAGGTCTTGGTTTATTTCACTTTTTTCGGCTCAAGTTAAGAATTCTACAAAAACTGTTCAAAATATTTAGAAAGGCCAAGCACTTGTGTTTCAATGCATTAAGCGACCACTGTACTATGATGGACACGATAAGCTTCATGAGCTGACTGCCAGATGACTACAGCATTACGGCTCTTCAAGAAAGTTTCCCATACTATGCTAAGAATGGCCCAAAATGTCAATACTTTACAATACATAATGAATATAAACAACGGCAAACAAAATATAGCTTCTTTTATTCCTCCAACGAAGCGATCAATAAAATCGATCGACCGATGCTTGAGAATTCACGAGCATCAAATTCTAGAGTTTTTATAGGTGTTTTGTCTAAATTTCCAAAGCTTAGAACATCAATTTTTCGAATAGCTGGACAGCCATTTATCCGCTGGATAAGAGTTATCCGCTCTTTGAGCAACTTGTGCCTGAACTGTAATGACATTACAGAAGCATTATTTCGCGCATATTTTGAACTCCCGCCAATAAGGCGATAAAAACAACTTTGAACAGCTTGTTTACAAGCTTATAAGCTGAAATCTCCTGACATCAGTTCTTACATCGTACGGTAAGAAAAATTCTTCATTTGCCGAATTAAATGAATCCTCTGATGCTTCGGAAGCTAAAGACTGTTCCGAATCGTAGAAATACTCTTCGGAGGTTTCGCAGTCGACGGTAGGCATCTTGAGTCAAAACACAAGGAAACGTGACTGAGGTGAGCCTCTGACGTCACAAGCTATTAAATTGCGCAATCACCCAGGAACACGTTTTCGGTAATGGCGGACACATTTTACGTAACTTTGGAGCTAAAAATATCAGGATGGACGGTTTCTTGTTCAGTTTTCTGGGTAAATATAGACACAACGCGATATTCTGCGACAGAATTTGGCGGAAATAAACCTACGAATTTTCGTCTCAGTGGCACTTTAAGTGTCATTCACCACAACAGTTGATAGCCAGAAACAATGATCTTTTTGGCTACCAAAAGCAAAAGACAGCATATACTGTATCGATTGATATAATATATATTAGATATTTCTCTTTAAATCATTTTATATATCCTTTAAGTCCTTGAATGGTATCCAACTGTTAAATTCATCACTATATCCTTTCCACTTCACCAAAGCTTGCTTCTTTTTATAATCCCTCCGAATGACTTTATCAATTCTGAATACCTCTTGTTTTGCTTTTAATAATTCAGGTTCATAAAAACTCCCTTGAATGTCTTCACCTCTGAGATCCTTTAGTTTGTATGTGATTGGATCAGTGTATTGGATTTTATCAACTATAAAAACTTCCTCAGACCAATTTGGTGTATAGCCCTTATCAAACACATTTCGTTTATATTTACTTATCCTAACCTTATCACCATTTTTGAATTTCGGTTTAGATGATACTTGCTCCAAATTACCATACAGATTAAAGTAAACAGTCCCTTCATTCTTCTTTTTACTGGCTTCTGTTGGCGTCATTTTGATAGAGCTATGTTTAGTGTTGTTATATTGTTTCACTAATTTGGGTAGCATATCTAAATACTGTGTATTACCTTGAACAGTAAACTGTTTCCACATCTTGGTTTTAATTGTTCTGTTCCATCTTTCACAAACTGAAGACTTTTCTTCATTCTCAGTTGAGTACAAGGTTATTTTATTCTTATCGAGTAGTTCCTTAACATGTTTGTTGTAATACTCTTTGCCTTTGTCTGTCCATAAATATTCCGGTTTTCTACCTTCTTTAAGGATTGTTTTAAAAGCATTCATAACGGTTTCACCCTTTTTATCTTTTAATGGGACAATCCAACCGTACTTAGAGAATACATCTAAAACCATAAGAAGATATCTGTAGCCAGCGTTCCATCGACTGAACTGTTGCATCTCAATAATATCAGAGCACCAAATTTCGTCAATATGATTTACAATAACACGCCGCCGGGTGAAGTTACGCTTTATGGGCTTATGAAGCTCATCAGCTAATTTTTCTTGCCAGTTTTTTTCTTCACTCGACGGCCTTTCCCGTTTTTTGTCCCAAGACCTAGTTTCTGCTTTGTGTTAATCAAGAACCGAGCGGTTTGTCCCCATTTTGGCATCTGTCCATAAGGTATTCCATCCAATGACTTGACCATTTGTTTGTCACATTCACCTTTGTTTTTCCACATATCATAACAAATATCATGATGAGCTGCTATTTCATCCACTTTATTGTAAGGTTGTACGTGCCACTTGGCGACCTCTCCAGTGTTCCTATCATACTCTAACTGTTTATCGAGAGGATTGTATGGTCCCATGTATTTATACTTTCCAGGAGTCCATCCAGCTTTTGGTTTTGGTATTTTCCCAATTAGTTTATGTATATCAACACCAGCACCATCCAAATCCTTTCTGTCGGTTTTATACTTTCTATTTGGTCTGATTTTGGTTGATAATTGATCAAGAGCTTGACTTCCGACATTTTGAATCATTGGATTCAACTTATCCAGAGCATAATCGATAGCCTTTTTCTGCAGTTTTGGGTTTCTCAAGGCTTCTGATCCATAATATCGACCCATTTCAACAGCCTTTTTTCCCAACCAAGGAATACCGTGGTGAATCAATAAATCAGTACCAGTTGATGCTACTGTATCTAGTACGCCCGCCCCTTTCGACGGGCTAACCCGTTTCCCGCCTGTTTGACGAATTTCGTCTTAGTGATTCCACATTCTGCACAAGTACATTTAAGCATAAGCCTCCCATTTTTAGCCTTTTCATATCGTTCACTCCCAGGCACACATTCTGTGACCATCTTTTGTTTCACGCAATAAGATTTCATATATAATATGATTAGATTAGATTAAGGTTCAATATATACGTTCTCATATTTACCAGTTTTTGGATTTTTCACCAAACGCATGACAGTACCCTTCTTTGGTTTAGTCCAGAATTTCTTGCTTGTTATACCTGTTGGTTCTGTGAAAGCACCTTTTAAGATATCACCAGACCAATATCGATCAAATACATGGTTGGTTGATGGAATTACCTTGCGAGTTATTTGTTCGGCTATTTTGGCTGCCTCAAAAGCTTTACCTAATGGATTTTCACCTCCCTTTTGGCTTTTGATAAATTTAGTCTTAGTGATTCCACATTCACCACAAATACATTTCATCATAAGTCTGTTATTTTTGGCTCTCACATATCGTTCACTCCCTGGAGCACATTCTGTGACCCTTTTCTGTTTCACGCAATAAGATTTCATATATAACTTGATTACATATTTTTGAAATACTGTTCTAAGAATTTCTCATTATTCGTCGTATCATATATGTCGAAAACTTCCAACAGATCAAAATATGATTTACCCTTATTCATCTCATTCAAAAAGTACAGACAGAAATATCCACGTTGTCGTCAGTAAATTTTGTATTTGATTGTTCTGATGAAGCAATGTTAAGTTCTTCTTTTTAGCATGATTGACCATTTCTTGGAAGGGAGGCAAACCAAAGCTATCAAAGTAATTGATGACTTTGTCCTTAACATAAGTAGCCACCCAATGACTCCCTGACATATAACTCGGTTCAAGATTGTAAATGAATAGAGCCTGTCTATGACTGTGAGGAACATTTTCATCTCGAGACAGAACATCTTTGATTGGGATATTCAGATATTTACACCATTTTATTAAATCATAATTGCTTAATGGGACATTCTTATGGAATTTCGGTTTTACAATAGAATGTTTAGAAGAGGGACGTTTTTGAATGGTGAGTTCTTGCCCAATAGTAGACCGTTGCCCTTTTTGGGAGCTTTTTTTTTTTTTTAGTCCCCATACCTAATGTTTGATCAGGCCAATTTCCATAAAAAGGTGGAGTTCTATACATTGGGACTAACAAACCACCATCTTGATTGTTAACAGTAGTTGGATTTGGTATAGATCTGGGTGGTCTTTGTTTCGGTTGTCCCATCTGAGGGGCACCTTTACCAGTCATCTTCTTTATTGCCTCAATAGCTAAAGGGACTCCAATTGATGCAAGAAGAGTACCTAAGAACCCACCTGTTTGTACTTTAGTCGGTTTTATATGAACACCAGAGCCTGTTTGTAGAGCATTTAATATATCCTTCTTTTGTTTGGTTGTCAAAAGATGTTTATATGCTATCAACTGATCGATTTTATTTTGTGGTATGAGAAACCCACCAGTTTGAACACCTTTTCCAGATATCTTCTTAACAATCTGAGATGCTCCTTCACTAGCTGCTCCAGCTAAAGCCGACAATCCAAGAGTCTTAGCAATCGTTGGAACAAAAGTTCTTCCAAGCGCCAGAACTGTAGACAGAAGAGATCCACCTAATTGCTTTCGAATGTTTGTTTTAGAAAGTTTGATGTCCATTCCCTTTTTCAATGTTCTATTTTTTTCCAATCGCTTAACTATATTCTGAGGTACATACAGAGTATCATTCCCAGATAGAGAGTCCTTCGTGAGCCTTAGAACTATTGTTTCTCTTTTATGATGCGCGTTACTAAGATTCTTTTTCTGGTTTGGTGATAAACTGACTTTAATTTCGTATAGTTGTGTCATATAATATATGTTAGATAAATTCTCTTTTAAAAAACATATTCATTTAAATTTTCATCGATGTTAAACTATCATCAATTCGTTTCCAACTGTCTTGACTTCAACCTCACTCTCGTAAAATACGATGCTATGAGCTCGGACGTTTGCTGTCGGGGCTACATTGAGACGATAATGGAGAATCAACTGTTTAGGATCTCTCGTCACTACCTCTTTCTGATATGACAAATCGAAATACAATAATCCATACAAACTAGTGAAATTGGATACATTAAGCTGTGTTCCTGAATTGTAATCGTTCTTACGAAATGCATATGACATGAGATCATTAAATATCCGTATTTTAGAATCTGCATCGTATTCGAGCTCTGGGTAAAATGTATTGTTTCCGTATTCTAAACGGCAGCTTGAGAGAGAGCTATTAGCGTCAGCGGCATTCAACTTGAAAGTGTCAAACAAATACGGACTCCTCTCTACTTCATCAGCATTTGGTCCGTCTGTCCTCTGGAGATATATAAAAACATGTTTAACGTCATCGATAGCTGGACTGATTTGAAACATATTCTGAATAGCTCTGGTATTTGCTGACTGATTGTAGAGATCTCGCATATATGTCCAGGTTGTTGGCTTAAGAAACTCTGAAACGAAATTACTATACATGCTGTCTTTTGGGATTAATCTTGGGAGCCAAAGATACAATCTCTTTACTACAACACGACCAGCGCCTGTGCCATTTGCCATGTGAATCATTTCACTGTCTTCGTTAAGTGTAAGTTCAATTGTGAGCTGCATCGGGGGCAACATTTTTCTTTCTAATTCTTGGAAAAAACTGTATCGGTTCAACGGTATCATCTCGTTAATCGATTTAGCTCCCCCACTGCCGTCGTTGGCTGCTGCTTGGGTTAAAATACGACGGGCTTCGAAACCTGTGTTTGTATTTGCTGTTGTATCATCAGTATCAAGATACCAGAACGAATTCTTCCCAACAGATCTACTAAAATCATCCGAGTATTCGAGTAAATTTTTAACATTCGTAATTCTATGTAAATTATCACTCTCGTATACTATTTTACCAGACGATTTAATAACCATATGTCTGATTAGACTGTGAGATCCGTTTATCATAGTGATGCGATCCGCTTGAGCATATCCAGCACCATTTGCCTTTTTTTGAAGCTCTTTAGTTACTTCGAAATACGCATTGAAAAAATCGAACATTGTCGACCTATCGTTGATAGTGAATCTGTAACCTGTCTTTTTCTGGCTTTGATTGTTAGCAGGTTGCTCAATGACATTATCCAAATGGAAACGAACGTATTCGTATCGTTGTAGATTTTCATTTGTTCTGAAACTCATTTATATGAGTAGTTTAGATAAAATTCACTTTTTAATAACCAGTACCAGATATAAGTCTATTCAGAATCATGTTGTAGTCTTCTTGTTTTGGTTTAGTAGGTTTGGTTGGTTTCATTGATTGTTTAGTTGAACCATGTAATTTTCTCATAATAAGCTCTCCGCTTTTTTCAGCTGCTTTTTTTCCCAGTTTGTCTCCAGCATGTGAAATACCAGATTCTAGCGCTTTTTTGGCAAAAGGTTTTAAAACCATTTCTGGAACTTTACTTAACACCCTTCCAACTGGTTTGAATATGTTATCAACAATAATCCCAGATCCTTTATGCTTATACACAAAACGACCTAGTTTCGGGTGATAAATTCGCTTGTATTCATACGACGACATATATAACTATTGGTTAGATTAATCTCTCTTCTCTCTTAAAATCAAACTGAATGAAGTGTCACTATGATTAAGATCTATAATTCTTCGTTTGCCATCTGTTATATATATCCGAATTTTATTGATCGTATTTTTATTACACGGGTTGTACTGAACTCGCCGAGGCTCTTGTGTGAAACTATAACTCGGGGTGAGAGTTGAGGTACTGAAACTATATATAATATCTGACTCTTCACCATCGACAAGACTGTCACTTATCAAATCACAATGAACATTCAATATTTCTCTGTCTTGTGAGAGATTAGGAATGTAATCTCCAACATTTACACTACTTGTTAGAATCTTTTTATTGAAACCAATAAGATCATTAAAATTACTTTGAGTAAGATCTAATCTGTAATTTGAGGCTAGTGTTATTATTGTCCTGAATACAGTATCGTTAAACTCCAGAGTGATTGGATATTGAGGGTTTGATGAGGTTCCTGTTTTTGTTTTTTCTTTGATTAAATTGTCAAAATCAATGTAATTCCATACTCCAGGGTTGAATATAATTTCCGTCCAATTAGTACCACTATCAGACGAATATCTTATTTTCTGATTATCAAGTTCCCTTGTCACATTAAACCAAGTGAATGACATCGAAATGATTCGATCTAGGCCGATTTCATATTGTCTGTTTGAATCCAGTATTATCGGATTACTGTATTTGATTGTGAAATCTGATGGTTTATTACCACTTATACCTTTGACGATATGACTGGATAATACAAGTTGTCTATTCATTTATATGATTAGTTTAGACTAAAATAGTTTTTGTATATTTTGTTATATTGCGGCTTATTGAGTATTGAATTTCTCAACAAGATGTCGAGAAGAGCGACGCCTGTATTCCGTAGTTCGATGCTATTATTACCAGCAACCTTTGATCCGATAATCAGTTCAAGTTTTTTCATCATTTCTGTTGGATTATTGAAAAACATTACCTGTCCACCTTTTTTTGTTTTTTTCTTCAAACCAGACCCTTTAATATTTGTTAATTTTTGATTATTGTAATTGATATAATCAGTAAGAACCTTTCTTGTATCTTGAATAATTTTTCTTCGATATTGAGCCTCAGCTTCAGCGATTGAACCACTATTTAATTTTTTAGTGATATCAGCCCAATAACCATTCAGTTGTTGCCGTTTCTCTTTAGCCATCTTCAGGGTCTTGGTAAGATAAGATTTCCTCTTTTTGTTATTCATATCTTCTTGTTGAAGTCGTAATTCAATATCATCATAATTCGGTATTTGAAGTTCATCCAAAACTTGATTTATTCTATCCTCTTCAAGAATTTCGTAATCAGGTGTTTCTTCTTCTTCGTATTCAGGTGGAAGATCTTCTGGTTCATACATGTATTCTGGATCTAGATACATTTGTTTTTTACCTGATGCTAAATCCTCAAGGACATCTTCATAAGATGGAGGTTTTGGAACTATCTGTTTCTCGTTTTCAGGTAAAACAGGTTGATCAAACAAATCGTCCAATCCATAATCAGGCACTTCATCATCAATAGCTATTCCATAATCTGGAACAGGTCGCTTTTTCTTTGGTAATCTTCTCAACGGTGCTTTTGGGGCTGTAAGTTCCTTTAACTCAGATGTTATAGGTTTGAAAAGTTTCTCTGCCTCAACTTCACCCATTTGATCAGATATCGTTTTTTGTTTTATTGTCTCTCTTACTGTGTTAATCTTTTTACCAAGCTCGGATCGTTTCTCAGCCATTTCTTTCCATTTGAGTAAACTCATTATATCATTTGTTTACATAAAATTTCGTATTTTGTTCGGAAAAATTAGGGTTATCATATATAAAAACGCTCGCATAGCGTGTCGCATAGCGTGTCACCATGCGATAAAATTGTATAACATATTATCATATGAAGATTCAAAATTACGACATCCAAGATGATGAAAACAACGATTTTGTTCAACTAAAGAGTTTCATGCCAAACCGATGTCTTAGGATGCTTATTTGTGCTCCCTCTGGTGGTGGCAAGACTAACCTTTTGCTTGATATGATATATAGACTTCTCTATTTTGATAAGATATACCTTTATGCTCGAAATCTCCAACAAAGCAAATATAAGCATCTGTTGAAATCTCTTGAACCAATATCAAAATCAAAAGAGGTCGGTTATGACGTGATAGAAGCAAGTAACGATGAAATCATCCCTCTGACAGATTTGTCTGATGAAAACCAAAAATTAATCATATTTGATGACTATTTGAATACAGGTAAGAAAAATGACGAACGGATACGTGACTACTTTACCAATTCTAGAAACAAAAATTGCTGTTGTATATATTTAAGTCAAAGCTATTACGGAACCGATAAAACAATAAGACTGAATAGTTCACATTTTTGTGTTTTTGATTTTCCTTCTATAAACGAGCAATCGATGATTTGCCGAGAACTGGACATAAATAAATCAGATTATCAGAAAGCTACTAAGGATCCATATAGTTTTTTGTATGTTGATAAGGTCAAAAAAAGGTAGCCCGAAATTTCGACGAAAAAATCTAAACTAATATTATATGAGTTATACAAACGGTATCCTTAATCATGATGATTCTCAAGGACTAGGTAAGATAGGTTCAAGAGGTTTACCTGGTATTGGATTTAAATTAGATTCAAATAATGATTATGATATGCAAAACAAAAAACTGGTTAATGTAAAACAGGGAACTAATAATAACGACGTTGTTACTAAACAATATATTGATTCTGAAATAGCTAAGATTTCCATTATTGATGCATCTAAATTTGTCGCAATATCTGGTGATACGATGACTGGATCACTCGTTGTCCCTAAAGACAATTATCCAGTTAATGGCGATCTCAACAAGGTTATAAGTTATGAATCACAAAGGGAGATATTCTTGTCAAAGAAGGAAGGAGGTCAAATGGAAGCAAATATTGATATAAATAATAATACAATTTTCAATGTGAAAGACCCCACACAGGCAGATCATGCAACAAATAAAAAATATGTCGATAACCAACTTGTGAAAAAATTGGATAAAAATGTTGATATTGATATGACAAATAAATCAATTACTAATCTTAAATTACCATCAAATCAAAAAGACGCCACAAATGTAGAATTTGTTAATAAAAGAATTACTGAAACACAAAAAAATTATCTCAAACTTGATGGCACAACAAGTATGTCTGGAGACTTGAATTTAAATAACAATAAAATTATTAACTTACAAACCGATTACAGAGATTCAAAATCCGCAGCTAATGTTGATTTTGTGCAAGAGGAAATAAAAGATTTGAGAAATCTTGTCACTCAAAAAATTCGTGAATCTCATATCAATAACTCAGGTCAAAAAAGGGACGCCTTCAGATACTTAATGGAAGACGATGATGAATCTTCGAGTGAAAAAAATATCAATGTTTTGGGTATTGTTGATTTTCCCAATTCTCCACATCAAATTAATAAAAAAGCTTACCAACTTCAACTCTTGTTTGAAAAAAGCTCACCCAACAAGTACAGGTCACGCCTCGGTTTTAACTTATATAAACTTCCAGTCGGGTATTACACAATGGTCGTTGAATGGTTTCCGCCTGAAATGAATGAGATAACTGTAACAGCTCAAGGAAAAACGATTTCAATTTCTGATGAAACAACCAAAACATTCAATAATTACACCAAAACAGTTATCCATTTACACAGATGGGGTAGCTCACCTCCACAATTCCTTTATCTTGATTTACATGGTACAGTCAGTAATCCATCATTTTTAACAATTGGTAATCTAATTGTTTATGGCGTTAAAGAAACAATTTCAAACGTTGACCCAAGTGTCTATGATACCGCTTTTGTTATTAAAAATGGCAAAATGGCGATGGAAACGGATCTTGATTTAAATAATCATAAAATAGAAAATTTAGACGATCCATTAAATGAAAGCGATGCCTGCAATAAACGTTCTTTAATTATTGTGGAAACAAAAATAAATGAATTATCTTATTATACTAAGGATTATATATACAGAACTATTTTCGGTAATGATTTTTATGATCTAGAAGAAACAAGCACGTATAATCTCGTAAATGGTGCATCCGGTGTTGTTATTAGTGGTCTGCGACCTAATTTCATCCTCGGCACAAATCGTCTTATAAATTTTTATAGTCCAAAATATGGTTTACAATTAAATATAAAGACACATATTCGAACAGTTGATATATTCGATCATAATACAAGTTTTACATTCTTCATGTCTTTTTTGCACGATACAACCAAAACATGTGAAATCAGTTGGTCAAACACTGTGAACTTTCATGTCAAATTCCATCCTCGATATCAGATCACCGATAAAAAATTAATAATTGATGCTCGCTCCAAAATTTATGAAAAAACATTCACAACCGACTTCCAAAACAAGCAAATTTTTGTATGGATATGCTATAACGGCTCTAATAATTTACATAAATTCAGTTTGAGTAATTACTCATCTCATGTCCAAGAAACATTCGCTGCACCTGTTAACTTTCAAAGTAGACAACTTGAAATAGACTATAACGGATATGTTAAAAAAGTAGGTTTGATTGATAAATTCATTGATATAGGCAGCTTAGAATTTCATAAAATTTTATTAGAGGAAAAGAGAAATGGTTCTTATCTAGAATAATATAAACAAAGAATATATGTCAAGTTTCACAGACTATGAAAAACATCATTTACATAATTACGTATACAAAAAAGAAACCTTATACGCTAAACAAGAGGTTGATATTAAAATGACTGCATTGAAGTCTGAAATACGATTACAATTATCAGAAACTTTATTCTGGGAAAGTTATCAACTAGCTGATTGCTTATATAAGATAGACCGTGGTATTCCATCTGAGGTTACTTTTGATAATTCAACTAGAGCAGTATCAGATCTTTTTGATCAATCTCTTAAAGAAAATCATTCTAATCAAACAACACAAGCAAATAGACCAATTTTATGTACAAAAGCCGAAAAAATCAATTATCGATATTATTTAAAATTCGATGGAAATAAGCGAATGTTATCAAACATAAATTTAAATCCTGGTTCTGGACAAGCTGATATTGTTAATGTTTTCATTGTTTATCGATTGAATTCATACACAGGATCTTATGCCGTTCGTAATGGACTTTTCGGACACGATGATGGAGGTTATGACAAATTTGTTGCATTCTCGCCGACTGGTGAGTTACTTATAAGTGGAACAACAAATCAGCATATTGTCATTGGATCAAGTTCTTTTAATAGTAAGAATGCTACAGCGCCATACCAATCAAAAGCTCATAAGAAATATTGGCTTGCCAAAATGACTTTTAAATATTACAAAAAGGCAGAACTTACATGTAATATCGGATCTGTTTTATTGGTAGTAACAGGGACAGTAGTTGGTGGTGTAACGCTAAACCCTATTCCTCTCGGAACAATATCTGGTGCTGGTCTCTTGCTTAAAACATATTCAGAGGCATATTTATGAGAGGACTGGAGTATAATGACAAAGAATTTCTTGATTATGTCAAAGTTCTTGATGATATAATCATTGATATGTGTCCGTTAACTGACAAATTTGAAAAGAAATATAATAAGGTATTCATCCAATAATATATTTTATCTTATCACCAATAATAAACATAATTTTTGTCCAATACCGATCGTAAAAGGCCAATGTTTTTTTAGATTTGCTAATTGGAATATTTTTGTAAGGTATCCCCATCATCTTGAATATCTTTCTCATAATAAAATTAACGCTAATCATTCTTTTCCTTGTACCATTTACTTGATCAATAATATTACCTATCTCTGCAAAAACTCGTTCAATTTTACATTTTTGATGGTGTGATATTTCTATATTATAATTTTCTTCGATTTTCAGTAACAGGTTGTTAATGTGGTACTCTCGATGGTAAACAGATTTTCTTATAAATCTATGTCTATTCTCATAGAAATCAACATATTCTTTTGCATAATTATATCCTTGTACAACACCACAACTTCGACAAAATTGCATTCCGTTTTCGTTTATAACCTCCTGATTATCACAGCATTCATCATCTTTCGGTTTTTTATTAGAATCTTCTATTTTTTCGTCACAAAAAGGACAAACAACTTCTGATTCTTTCAGGTAATCGTGAATATCTGAGTTACAATACATTCTATACTATTATATGATATTATATTTTTAAGTAATATTCATCCGATGGCAAACTGCGCTCGTACTCCCAACTATGAGATAATGCCAAATATATTTTCCATGAGATAATACCAAATAGATTTCCCATGAGATAATACCAAATAGATTTCCCATGAAATTGTGCCAACATATGGTAAAGTAGTTATAGTTGGGGAGTTCAGAGCGGATTTTTGAAAAAATGCGCTGGCATCCCCAGGATCACGTGATGAAGAAAAACATATAGTATCCAAAAAACTGCGCTCGAATATAGTTCTCCATATAATGATAGCCATAAGATGGAAAGTAGTTATAGTTGTGGGGTATGAGCGTATTTTGAAAAAATGCGCTCGTACCCCCAACTATATAACTACTAGTGTGATGTTGAAAAAGTAATATTTCTCAATTCGCGTAATATTATCCTACAAAAGGGAAATAATAGCAATCTATAGATGATAAAGAAACAACATAATGGTATATAACTGCTGTAGCATTCCTTAAGTTCTAATAAGTGGCCACTTAAAATAGAGGAAAATTGTCATTCTGCCTAAGGTGGCTGTTTTAAATCACTTGCCCTGCAAAAACCACTAGAGTGCCCGCGGACTTTTAAGCATCAAAAGATTAAGAAAGGATCAAAAATTTATTTTCAATTTCGAATTTAATCAAAATGTGAATACCAGTTAGATTTTGTTTTAGTCAAAGATGTCTCATTTTCAGTTTTTCAAAAGTAGAGTTCCCCCCCCTTACAAAGAATGGAACGCCAGGGGTCCCCCCGGGAACAAAGAAAAAATTTAATAACATTTTTGTGAAGTGGAAGGATGAAACGTTGCTAGGATGTGAATAGAATCTCAACCAGTCTCTTGCACTTTGATAAAATTAGCTAACAAAAAGTCAATTTTCAGGGATTAAACATCCAAAAAACACGCATTTTTGGGCATTAACTTCCCCCCCTGATACCAAGTTTGGTTTATCACGAGAAATGAAAAAATCCCATCATGACTTCCACCCAAAGGACTAACTTCACACAAAAATGAAGGGAAGTTTATTTTGACCATTTCCAATTTTGCTCAAACATTAGCGACATTTGCTCTTAAGAGTGATAGTCCAGAGTTTTCTGTCACTTTTGTGTTGCTCTGTTCTACAATTCAAGAAAGCCATATCAGGCATCTTGCAACCTGAATTAAATAAGGATATGACAACCTAACAAGCAACCCTAAAGAGTAAGCCACCAAATGTTTTTTTTTTTAACTTGGTGGGGTTGCTCTTTATATTAGTTGCTTTTCTAACTGGTTTTGGGGAGCATTATTTGGATGCTTAACCCTTTAATCCCCAAGAGTGACCAACATCAAATTTCTCCTCAAAATGAGAATACATGATCAAGAGATTGCCCAGGTTATAAGAATGAATAAAGTGATCAACAAAGGCAAATGGCTTTGATCTTGTGACAAATTGTCCCAACAAATACTATGAGATGATATGTGGAGGTCAGTTAGCAAAATTTGTCTGTTAATACTGACACTTTAAGGGATAAGAATCCTTTCCGCTGGTGTACAGGAGAATTAAGCTTTCACCTTTAGTTTTAACCAGCATGCCTGATCAATGAAAACCAATACTCAATGATAATCAATAACAATTGTTATTGATTATTGTATATTAAAAAATTAATTGATTGTTATCTACAATAAATGAAAATTATTGATTATTGGAGTTGATTTTCATTAGTTTTAATCGACTGGGCACTGCACATGGGTGATTGTTTTTTGTCACGATGTTAATTTGTACTTTTGAAATTTTAACTGCAGGTGGTAGTGAAAGGGAGAACAACAAGGTATGATTGTGTGGTGTTTAAATAATTGATAAATCCGAAATAAGACTTTGACTTATTGCGGTCTGAAATATTAATCCAAGTTCTTTTCTTTTCTTTTTGAAGCTGCAACAGCAAGTTCAACAGAACAGAGTCAATGCAATCTTGCAAGAAAGACGTCCGGCTGTCATAGATCACCAACCACCAACCTCACTGCCATCATCAACTGCTGTCATTTTTCCATCAACATCACTACCATCTCTCATCGCAACATCACCAACATCACCTGTCATCCCAGTCACACAGCCTTTCATTCGACCATCTAACACCCAACCAAACTTCAGTGCTACACAGACTTCACCAACACCATTCACACCAACCAACCATATACTGAACACTATTACATTGCTACATCCACAACCACTAACACCAGCAAACCCTCACACACAACAGCACAATGCACCCCACTATCATCCACTATCTTTCAACCTGCGACTCCACTATCATCAACGGTGCAACACAGCAGATCTTTCACGTACAGGATCTGTTCAACGACGATAACCTGTATGTCACTCATACAAGACATGGAGAAGTAAAAGAATGGGAAGCATTTTCTTCCCATTTCACGGAGGAGTTCGAGTGGATTAAAGGAGAGGTAGAGGGCCTCAAAAGTGAGGTCAGAAGTCTTAAAAGATGTATCAAGGAAATGAAGGAATTGAAGGTATTAGAAATCAATGGAATTGGCATTTTCTCTCAGCTAACCTGATTCTCTTTCTAAAGCCAGCAGAAAAAGAAAGATGAAAATGAAATTAATTACACCACAGTCACAAATAGCTAACCTGGGATGAACACTGTGGCGGCCGGGTAACAGCCACATCAAAATATTTCAGGATAGTTGAAACAAAACATGAGGGAAAAGAAGATACAATAAGTGTTTAATAGTTTACAAAAGCGGCATTCTTGGCCCGTCTCTGAAGTGAAATATCCTTCCCAAGTTTAAGTTATGGAGAGAATAATCCCATGCATGAAGTGGCATGGATAGAACAACCATCTCCATGTTTTTAGGGACCGCCTCACCACTACCCATATTGCCAAATTATTTGTTAAAAGAAGTTTCATTTGAAAAATACATTAATGTTGGTACTGTAGTATTTGATAGATCGCGTACTGGAAATGTAAGAAATGTGTTTTCACTCCAAGGCAATCAGGGTTTTCACAGTTAGTAAAACAACTTCTAAGTCAGCCTTATTATAATTTTGCTATTGAAGAAGTCAAACATAAAGCAAGAAATGGGCCTGCAATTATTTTTTTTTAATTTATTTATTCATTTACAACACAAAGTACATACAAACACAGAATAACAAAGAATTACAAATTAGATTTACAAAGCTAAAACAGCCGCGCAATTGCTGTTTTAACAATTAATATGCCCTTAATCATTAATTAGTTAAATATATATACATTGTATAATTTAGATTTAAACTGCAGATAACTGAAGTTATTTTATACATGATACTAAATTGCCTTAACTTACAATAACATTTACTTAACAACAATATTAATTACAGTTACTCTATTACACTATTTTACATTAATTTACAGCTATACAAACAAGTAATGGAAAAATAAAAAGGAAAGAAAAGAAAAGAAAAAAAAAGAACAAAAATAGATTAAACTAAGAGTGGAACATTTCCCGTCCATTTCTTATAAAATGCTTCTAGATCGTTGTTTTTGGTCGCGATGTATTTTTCTATCTGATATTTTGTTTTTATTTTCAGTATAAAACCTTCTATATACGGCCGTACACACTTCCTCCTGCAATCCCAAATAAAAACTTTACCGATTAAAATTAGATAGTTTAGTAAGGGGCATGATGATGCTGTAATACCTATAATGATTTCTTGAAGGCTGAGAACTTTAAGTTGTTTTGTTAGGTTAAAGTAATATTTTTCCAGATGTTTCCAAAATAGATTTGAGTGAGGACAGTTGAAAAATAGGTGGTGTAATGTTTCTGATTCATTGTTGCAGAAAGTACATTTATCATGCTCGCTGTATCCAATTTTAAATAATTTCGTGTTAGTATAAAGAATTGAGTTTAAAATTTTGTATTGAAAAGCTTTGACATAAGGTTCATTCGCTATTTTATGCGGTAGGGTGAAGGCAACTTTCAGTTCTTCATCGGTTAAGTTGAAATGTTGTCTTAGTTTCTGAACGTTATTAGGTAGCTGAGCTTTTTTACTAATTATCAGGGAATAGTAGTCTTTTGATCTCTTTTTTGTAATGTCAAAAATAACATTGTTGTACTTAAAAGAGGGATTCCCTCTTGTGAACCTGTACTGAACTGTTTTTAATTCGGAAGGTATTGAATGTCTAAGACCTGTCCATGTAAGAAAATTGACCTTTTTTATTTTGTTTCTTATTATGTCGAATGATTCGATGTTGTTTAGATTTAATAGGAGATCATCAACAGTGCAAATCCCGGAATCATAGTATGTCCTATAGAAAACAGGTTTTCCATTTATTCTTATATCTTTGTGATTCCAAACTACAGATATCCAATTTTTCTCATCAGAAAAGAGATCTCGGAATTCTGACCACCATTGCAGCAGTTCCCTATAGAAAATTGAGGTTATCGAAAGATCTTTTATTTCGTAGTTGCATTCAAAAATGAATGAGCCCCCAATATCTTTTAAGAGATGCATCAAATAGATTTTCCATGTACTTTCATTATTATTGAATATTCGGTTCAACCAGGCTAGCCTAAGAGCTTTGATCATGCTGTCTATGTCTATCATTTTTATACCTCCACCTTTAAAGTCGTTAATTGCTGAGAGCCTTGTCACCTTGTCTTTTCCGTTCCATAAAAATGTGTAGATTATATGATTTACTTGTTTGATAATACTTGCCGGGGTTGGAAGCAAGGAGGACGCATAGACTAATTTAGGGATGAGTAAAGATTTAATAATAGTGACCTTTCCATAAATGGAAAGTCCTCTTGAAGACCAAATATTTGTAAGTTTTTTCATATTATCGAGTTTCTCCCGGAAATTATTTTCGTAAAGTAATGTTTGATCGTACGTGAAAGATACTCCTAAAGCTTTAATGGGTTCATTTGGCCAATTTATTCCAAGTGGCTTTTCTTCGTTTTTTTAAGAGACCCAATCCACATACCTTCTGTTTTTGAACTGTTGACTTCAAGTCCGCATAAATTCTTAAATAAATTCATTTGTTGAAATAAAGCATTTGCCGAGTTTAAATTTGATAACACAGCAGTAGTATCGTCTGCATATTGAAGAAGCTTAGTTTCATTTTTTCCTATTTTAATTCCCTCAATTTCAGGATTTTGTCGAATAGAAATTGCCAAGGTCTCGATGGCTAACAGGAAGAGGTAGGGGGAAAGGGGGTCGCCCTGTCTCACACCTCGTTCTAAGGTGAAATAATCCCATGCTAAACCATTGCTTATTACACAGCTCTGAATATTTTGATAAAAAGTTCTAACCCAATTTATTAAGTCAGGGCCGAAATTAAACGCTTTCAAACAGCTAAAAAGATAATGCCATTCTAAGGTGTCAAAGGCTTTTCTAAAATCAATAAAAATCAAAATGCCAGGAATGTTCTCGTTATCCGTAAATGCCATTATGTCAAAAATCGATCTCACTGTCTCTCCAATGTAACGGTCTTTGACATAGCCGGTTTGATTGTGATGAATAATGCTTGGCAAGACATCTTTTACTCTAGCTGCGATAGCTTTCGAGATTATTTTCGCGTCAACATTAATGAGGGATATTGGCCGCCTATTTTCCATAAGAGTTCGATCTTTACCTTGTTTCTCAATTAAAGTGATGACTGCTTTTCTTTGCGTGCAGGACATTTCACCAAATTTGAAGGATTCATTAACGCATTCGATAAAAGAATCACTAATTAGGTTCCAGCATGTTTTATAAAATCAATTGGTATTCCGTCATTACCAGGTGATTTGTTCTTTTGAAAGCTTTCCAAGATGGACTTTAATTCCTCAAGGGATATTTCACCTTCACAAGATTGTTTCTGTTCTTCAGATAATTTCGGTATGTTCAAGTTGTTTAAAAAGATTTCGCCATCGTTGTTATCTATGCCGGGAAATTGAGATTTGTAAAGGTTGTGATAAAGGCGCTTCTGTTCATCAAGTATTTTGAAGGGATCGGTTGTGATAGCACCACTAACCAGTAATTTTCTGATATGCTTTTTAACATTATTTCGTTTTTCTAAATTTAAAAAATACTTTGTGTTTCTTTCTCCGTGTTCGTGCCACCGAGCCCTTGGGCGAATGATAATACCTTTTGTTTTTTCCTCATAAAAAAGTTCAAGAGCTTCTTTCGCTTCATTTAAACGATTTTGATTCGAAACAGTCGGGTCTTCTTCGAAATTCTTTGTTGCTATTTGATAATCATTTTGCAGAGATTTTTCCTCTTTGCTTCGTTCTTTGGCCTTTTGTTTAGAGTAAGAAATGGCATGATTTCGAATATTAAATTTCAGCCAATCCCAGACAGAGCGTTTATCGGATAAGTCATTCATACCTGTTATCTTCCACTGTGGAAGTTTGTTTTCCAAATCCTTAAGATAGTTTTCATCATCAAGCAGAGAGACATTCATTTTCCAAAAACCAGGACCTTTAGCATTTTGATATGAATCGGTCAGGGTAATTTCAATCGCTGCATGATCAGTTTTTATCGCTGGAGTAATATCCGTTGAGTTAACAAAGTCTTGCAAGTTGTTAGATACTAACCAATAATCTAATCGACAAAAAATTTGTGGCGATGTTTGGCTCCAGGTGTAACTTTTAGTTTGAGGGTTTTTGATTCTCCAAATGTCAACAAGATCTAGTTCATTTTGTAAACATTCAATATTATCTATTACCATCTTTCTTGGCACCATTACACCACCTTTTTTATCAAGCTTTGGATTTAGAGGGCAATTAAAATCGCCTCCACAAATAATATTTTCTACACAATCTAAATTCTCTTCTTGCAGCTTTTTGTGTAAATTTTTGAAAAATTTGCAAGTTATTTTATCTTTATTGGGCGCGTAAATGTTTATTAGGACATAAACCTTGTCTTCTATATCTACTTTTAATATAATATAACGCCCAGAGGGATCAATAATAGTGTTATGAATTATGCAATTAAATCCGTTTCTTATCAGCACTGCTACACCGCAGGAATTTGGACTTCCACGTGAATAAACAATTTTCCCACTCCATTCATTCACTCATTGTTTCTCAGATTCCTCCTTTGAATGTGTCTCCTGAAGGAATATGACGTCAGCTTTTCTTTTTCGACACCACGTGAATATGGCTCTACGTTTATGAAAATTGTTTATACCCCTTACATTGAGGGAGACTAATTTAAATAATTTTGCCATCTACGACTTTTCGTAATATACAGAAAATATTCCTTTTTTGAGATTTCATTTGGAAGTGTACGCATATTTCTTTAAAATACGGAGTGGTAATTGTTTCTTTAAAGTACGGATCAAGAATTATTTTCCCCTTAAAACAAGATATAAAGAACAAAACACACATACACAAGCCACACACACATGTAAACATACAGTCAATCATTTACCAGTCGTGTATTCGAACCTTGTGTTCTCTCTCTTCTTCAGTTCAAACCGTTCATGGGATTACATGTAAACAAAGTTCTTCATGATATTCCATAGTAGGGAAGGTTTTTGGTTTCTTTTCCTCTGTAGAGTTGCCCATCAATAATGAGTTTGTCAAAATTAAAAAATGCTTTCTTCTGATCCCGTTTGGCTTTTTTTTCTTTTTTTTTTTTAACACTGGATACAGCGTTTTATGGATATCTGCAATTAACATGAAGCTCATTTTGGCCTAAAAACATTGACCAGCAAAGTATCTTAGTTAATGTCAGTGCCTCCTTTTGTTATTGTGCATACGTTTTGTGTGCATCTCAGTTCTGGACCAAGACATTCAGGTTTCTTAAATTTGCCTAATAATAAAACAGCATTTTTTGCGTAGGTTAATGAAATGTGTGGAAAAAGCAGATCTTAGCAGGGACTATTAGAGTCCAAAAGGAAAATTGTTGGTCACCATGAATTTTTTCAAAGATAATTGAGCTTAAAATTGGAAAGAAAAATTAATGCCATACATTCTTTGTATTTAAAAGCTTTCTTAGAATTATGGTTTCTTAATTATGTCTGAAATATCTGCTTTTTTCCTCTTTAATAGTCATTAAACCTTTGAAACTGAAATCCCTCTGTATTAGGATGATAAATTTAAATGAAGTCTGCAGAAAAATTTTTAATAAGGTAACTTGCAGAAAACACTACAGTAACTGTGTCTGGTCAGCATAACGCCCTGTGTGGACTGAAAAATGATTTGATCAGAGAAATTACGAGCACGCTTCTAAGGACAAGGTAATTTCTGAACAAAAAGGTCACTTGAGTTGGGTTCATGGTTTGCTTTCAGGATTAAAATGTTGTTAATTTTAACCTGCCCACAGAGCTGCAAATAACTGTCGGTCATGGGACAAATATTGTCCGACTAGAACCGTCCCATGTCCAACGAAATCTTAACTGTGGTTGGACATTGTGTCCGGACAAATTTTTTTACCAAATTTAATAAGTAAATAATGATAACAAATAATTATTTAAAAAAGACTTCCACTGTAATTTTAAAAAAAAGGTCCGACCACAGTTCTGTTTTGTCCGACCAAAATGGAGACTTGGTCGGACATATGCCCTTTCAAGAAAGAAAAATTATTTGCAGCCCTGTGCCCATCATTCTGGACCTCAACTGAAACTCACCTCAAACTTCACATTTAATAACTTTAAGGTCTTCATACTTATCAGTATTATTTGAAGCAAAGTTTTTAACACATATTATTCATGCTGATGGAAAAATTTTCTTTCATTCAGGCAAACCCAAGTTCTGGCCAGGAAAATGCTCGGCAACAACAAACTCGAGGTAATAAGAAAATTTCTTGTTATGATCGGCTAAAAAAATGGCATACCAAAATGCTTTTTTCTTAAAGTTTTTTTTAATGCACTCGAGCTGTAGGTGCAGTTTAGTTATTAACTTTATTTTGTTGTCTTACTCCTATGCCATGTATATGGTAAAAACTAACTCTTGCCGAAGGAGGCGTGTTAATAAGATTTACTAAATCTGAATTAAATCGTATCTTTTTTCTTTACAGATGCAATTGTTAGAAATGGTGAAAAACACAACAAAGCCCCTTGAGGGATTGAAGATCTTACTTTTCCATCTCTTTACACCTGAGGAAGTGAGACAGTCATCCCTCAAGGGATGAACAACTGTCACCAGAGGAGAAAGTGTTGGTCTTCAGAGGCAAAAACTGGACCTTATCTACTGTAAGTTCTAGATCCATAACAACACAAAAGGAACACTTTCATAGTTTCCAAATTCTAGGTTTTGAGATGAAATTTCAGCTAGCTAATTCTATGTAGCTAATAGGCCTGCTGTGCTAATTAATGAGCCTTGTTTCAGATGATAATTTTTTAATTTCAGATATTATGGAACAAAGATACCATGTGGAAAGGCTTCCAGTGGATAACCTAATTAGAGGACAGCAGAGGAAGCTCAGAGAGCAATTTAAGAAGATCAACAGCAGCTAAGTCTGCATTTAATTTTTGGACTTATTCTGCCATTTAATGTTTCAGTTAAAACAGATTTTAACTACACATTCACTGAATATAATAATTAGTTACCAATTCGTGTCATTTCAAAATTAGATCATTTATTTGAAAACTATTTAAATTCTATAAAGGATTGTTATTTTTTAATAATTTTATTGTAACTTTTAAGAAAAAAACATAAACAGATTATATTCAATCCCATAAATTTTTTCCACATGCAAATTTAATGGAAATGTTTTTAATCATTTTAAATCTGAGTATGCCGTGTAAATAAATTTTTTGACTGCTTGAATTCTCATGAGATTATATTAAGTTGCTTCCAATTTTTCCTTAAAATTCCTATTAATTCTTAAACATTCCCAGTAATTCCTACCCTGCGAGCAGAGGCCCTTCGATCTTCCTAGATAAGTCGGGAAGAGGACGCAACCTCGTCCCCAGGGTCTTCTCACTTTTCAATGTGGCGGCGGCTCGGGAGAAGACCCTGGCACACAGCAGAATGACGTGACCAAAATTTCCAACGAGGATGGAAATGTATTCCAAATGGCGGCTAAGGCGAGGTGAGTGAGAAGATCTGGGTACGAGATTACGGCGAAGGTTGGTTCAACATGCGTGAAGAAAAAAAGAAATACAAAGATAAGTTATACATGTACGGGCTTTAAGAACACGGCAAAGTGTTAGAGGTCTTGTTTTGGCCGTTCATTCAGTTTCTCTTTTTCAATTTTTGAGTTAAGAGCATACTCGTAGCCCAGATGACGGGCGTAAAATAATCAGAATTTGGGTCTTACATCTTCCCCACAACTTGTTTGTTTTTAAATGTTAATCAAGTGAAATTGTTTGCTGACGCATACACTCGAACAAACGTGTATTTTTGTTTCATGAGGATAGGTGGCTTTTGGCATAAGTTAACCTGTCTTACGGTACATTGTTTGAATGTGTTATTACAGTTTGTTATTATAGTACATTTTTGTTATTATAGTTTCCACCCGCCTTGAATAGCCCAAGCTAATGTGCAGCTGGAACCACAAATTCGTATTGTAATCAGATGTTGTTGTAATAAAATTGTTGAATTAAATTGTTACTGTTGCAAATCTGCTAGTCCTTGTTATTGGGGCTCCCTCCATCTCTTAAATTAAGATATGTAATAATTAATTGCACTGTAATATTAAGCTTATGGATGTGAGCTTAGGCCTTAAATCAAACCAGTGGTGCGAAATATATTTTCCAAATGCAATGAGTTTCATCTCGATCTCTGTAAGCCCAGTAATGATGACTTTTTTAAAATTATTAATTTATCTATTTATGCTCTACCTGTCTATTTATTTATTACTTGCTGATCCTAGCCAATAATCCTCAAAGTTAAGGGGTAGGCTTGACTTGGTAAATTCATTGCAAGTGCTCTTCCAGAGAGTCATGGTGTACAGGCAAACTGGTGTTTAATCCAGCAAATCTCAGGTGCTGCTTTGAAGGCAACAGTGATCATGTTGGCATTGTTGGATTTATTTGGTCCCATTCTAGCCTGCGAATAGAGCTGCCTCTCCGCATTCCGGCCATCCCATTCCTGTCTACATATTTGCTTGTTCAATTGCAGATCTCCTAGGATTTGTCACTTTCAATACTGCTTTCTTTACTATAGCTGTCTTTACAAATATTTCCCCCATGATACTTTGTGTCCAATGTTTTTAGATTTAGAAATATTATTTTAGTACCATTGTAGATGAGTGTCCAATACTAACACACTTGTATGATAAGGTATGATATCTATGACAATATACCTTTGGAAAAAGTTACGTGTATAATCTTGGCTGTTAGAATTAAGTAAAATGTGAGCCTGTAAAGAATGAACAGTGGATAGATGCAGTCCTCTTGGTTTGTTCAACCATTGCTGGGGATAATATTTCTTGGATAGGTTTTAAGAAATTTCCTCCTTAAGTACTTCAATGAATTGAGTTATTTGGGTGAAGTTTGGAAGTGCTTAAAAATGGGAATCAATGGGAAATAGGTGGTTCAAGAAGAAAAGATAGAAAAAATGATTATTTTAATGAAGCTTTTTAAATGGGAATCTAAAATTAATAATGAGTAAAGGAATAACGCAATATAACTGCTATCAACCTAGGATGCTCTTATGCGGATATCACCTTTTTGTTATGTTTCAAGAATGAAAGGAAACATGATCAAATCAGGTGCCATACACATATTTGTTAGAGGCAGCATTATCCCTTCTAAGAAAAACAATTTATTTTTCCAGTGGCCATTTATTGTATTTGACTGGCAATAAATTGAACATGGTGACAGAAAATTCAAGTAACAGGGAGGTGGGAATAATGACAAGACATGAAGTTATAACCTGACAATAAAGTTATCATTGATCAATAATTTTTGAAAATGTAATCTGGGTAGCTGTCCTAATACTAAGGAGAATCAGGCTTGTACTACCCTAATTAGGCCTTGCCTAGAAAATCCTTGCAAGCTCATGAGCACAGCTCAGTTCTGTCCCATTGCCCATGCCACTATCATAAAACTCAAGGGCTGGATTCATGAAGCCCTCCTGAGATAAGATGTCTCTCATGTTATTGCTGGACAACAAAAGCCTATTAAGAAACAACACTTAGGATTCATCTTGACTTAGGAAGGCTTTGTGAATCCTGCCCCAGGTTTATATTACCCCAGTTAAACCTTGCCTTGAAAATGCCAGTAGTTAGCTGAGTAGTGTTTGGAATCCCCATAAGCAGAAACACTCTCTTGGTGTTGAAGGACTCCAAAAAACCCTCTAAATTCATTCAATTCACTTCTGCAAGAGTGAACTTGAAACAGTCTCAACCATTCTGAGTAACTTAATAATTAAAGCAACGTTGTAGAATCACGTACGTGTAGCTGTCCAATGTGCATAAAATTGTCTATCCCTTCTATGGAAATCCTCAAATTACCTGAATTGCCTATCCAAGCAACTTGTTCTTCACACTATATCAGTAGCTATAGCAACAGCGTCTATCAATTTAGCTTCTACAAATTTATCAAAGAATGGAATGCCCTAATGCATGGTTCAATTTTACCTGTTACCATCCCCCCCCGGGCAACCCGGGGAAAAGTCCAGCCCTTCAGTCCCGGGGGTGGGGAATTGTTTGAAGCCGTCTTGTCCCGGGGGGGGGGGGGCAAATCGAATATAACTTCTTGTTCTTGTGAAGTACGTCACTTCTCGGTTGACGCCGGACCGCGTGGAGAAGACTGCCTATATCCGGTGAGAATCTCTAGGATTTACAGCAGATTGGCTATAGAAGAATAATCTCTCAAAATTAAAATCTGTATTCGACGGTACTTTTATTTTAAATTGTTAAACGAATGTGCCTTTGATGGGTACTCGAATGGATGGCGTTCGTCACAAACAAAGAAATACTTCTTCAGCGTATTTATGTATATACTAAGACGACTTAAAAAGACTTTATATGAAAACGGATACACGGCTTTATATTAAACAGAGGTCTCAGTCCAGTGTTCATTCTTATGAAACAAGCTAAGAACAACTCCTTTAAAATGCTGCCATCAATTTTTGTTCACGGGCCTCTTGTGCGTATGTGCTATATGTAGAATAAATCACGTGGCGAAGACCATTTCTTTACTCGCTAGCCGTATGCCAGTGCGGTTAGAGGTTTTTCTTCAGTTTTCTTTTTCAAATATAGACATTATACATGTGGTGTCCTTCGTTCAAGAAACTCTAGAAAAGCGTTTAAGTTCTTATCAAGACGTCTGGTTTTGCTACAGTACGGAAATCAATCTCGTAATCTATGCTTTGTACACAAAACAACGTATTTGTGGTCGATGAGGAGTCCCGGGGGTGGGGAATTGTCTCTTTCTGCGTGCCCGGGGATGGGGAATAGACCACCAAATGAAAACAAAATTGCAAATCCCCGGGGGTATGCCCGGGGGGGCATGGTAACAGGTAGAATTGAATCATGCATAAGTAGCAGCTCACTCATTTAAGTTTTATCTAATTTTATTTGTACACTGGTAGTTTTTCATTTCTATTAGAGTACTTAATCAACTTCGTATGGGCATGGAAAACCGGGAAAGTCCTGGAATTTTAGAATTTAATTTTCCAGGCCTGGAAAGTCATGGAAATTAAGCATAGGTCATGGAAAGTCATGGAAAATGAAGTTCTACAAGGGTCTTGTACAAAATAGATTTAGCAGTTGCTTTTTCTGTGAATGAAAATCGCAAGAAGAGAAAACTAATGAGTCATAAACTGGATCCACTTCACCTTTTTTTTTGTAAACAAAAGGCTAAATTTAGGTCATGGAAAAAGTTAAAAGGTCCTGGAAAAGGTCATGGAAAGTCCTGGAATTTTAAAATGTTAAAAGGGTACGAACCCGGGGTACGAAATTCGCAGTGATAGGACAATTTTGTAAATGAATCTAACATGTCTAAATAAAACAATACAATACATGTACATATAAGACATACAAGTGTCCCACAGGTTTTCAAATTATGACCATGAAAACACAAATAATTAGCGCGCGATTATGCTTTATTTATGCTAAAAATCGGAGCAAGTACATTACCACCAAGTATTTCACAGACCAATACGCCACATTACATCTAGCGCCTGCCATTCCAAAACTCTAATTAAGTGTCGTGCACATTGACGATTGGTAAGGTTCTTACGTAGCTCACCAGCCGTGGGTAAGTTTTAACCCAAATAATTGGCGGATGATCTACGAATCTTGGGTTTGGTACTACAGATCTTCTTCATACCGAACAGCTGCAGTATTGTAAATTGTCAAACAGAAAAACTGTTCATCTTTCACGTCACAAAGACCTACAAATAGCAATGTTTGGGTTCCACGAAGAATCCTCAAAGATCCGCCATCTTTGTTTTTGAAGACGTAAACCAATCAGAACTCATGTAAGAATGGCGCCAATCAGCGACCGTTTTAGGTCGCTATGTCCCAGGGTCTTCTCCCGAGCCGCCGCCATATTTAAAAGCGAGAAGACCCTGGGGACGAGGTTGGAAGAGGAAGGGACCTCTGCCAGCCGCCTCGACTTTCCCTGTTGAGCATGCGCTAAATTCAAATGTAACCGAGCCTTGTCGGCTTCGCTTCGATTAACATGTTTACTGAATGACAGCCGCGTCGACAACAAACTATTCTGACTTTGGTCGTAGCACAAGAAAGTTGAGGAAAGCTTTATGAAATCGTAAGGCTGAGAATAATTCTGTTCGAATTTATGTCACAGGTTGAAAACTTATCAGCCTCGAAATATTTTTGCTGATCAAGAAACTGCGATTTGTCGACTGTCAACATGTTGTTACAGTCCAGTGATTTCCAATTAGCGGGTCACGGAAGTCTCGCATAGAAATCTTGGTCTTCGAGATATTTATTTTATTTTGTCCCCTCTTTTTGTCCCCGTCATTCAGAAGTATTTTAGTGTTGAGTCTCTTTCGTCCTCGACATTCTCGGCTTTCATTCAACAAAACGCATTTGTGTCGAGTTTGTTTCGTTTGTTTCAAACTTCTCGGCCGTCATGCGGTAAATTATATTTTGCACTGAGACCGTTTCGTTTATCGGCCGCCAGTCGGCAAATAATTGTTTCTCTTGCCGTTTGCTTGTCTCGCCGTCGACCAAAATAAATGTCATTTCGCCATAAAAATAAGCGTTGCAGTGCACATTTGTGTAGCCCTTCGCATCGATTCCCGCTCAAACCAGAAGTAAAATTTTTTGGTCCGAAAGCAACCGCAACCCAGATTGTTTTGTTGCAGTTGGTAAATTAGCGATTTGCCATGGCCGGTTGGCAAACAGACAAAAGACTCTTTACCACACAGAAAATTAAGCAAGGCCTTCGACTGGTGTTGTGTGATATTGCTTATTCCATGAGTATTCACTCTTCCCAGTGCACTTTGCACGGCTTTATCAAAGACATCCTTCGAAAGCGAAACGTCCACTGTTGTGAACTTCACGAACGTACCGAACGTACCGTGGGTGCGCATTTAGTCAGCAATTTCTAACAAAGCACATGTGCACTCAGCAAAAACTGGAAACACTGGTTTCAAACCGGACTGACTCATCCGTTTCGGTGGATGAGCGGCAAATCAAAGAAAGTCGAGGCGGCTGGCAGCGGTCCCTCCCTCTTCCCGACTTATCTAGGAAGATCGAAGGGCCTCTGCTCGCAGGGTAAGTAATTCCTGAACATTCCTAGGAATTTCTGCGAATTTTTGGGTTTACAGCATTTCAGGGAAAGATATTGGTACACTGACTTGGAATTCCTGGGAATTCCTAGGAATTCCAAGTCCTGTTTCCCATGAACTTGGAAGTTCTCGGAATTTCTAGGAATTCAAAACCAGAACTAACCAAATTGGGAATTCCAAGGAATTCCTAGGAATTCCGAATCCGAATTTACCGTGAAAATTCACACCTCCTATTCCTTAGAATTCTTAGGAATTCCTAGGAAAAAATTCCTAGGAATTCCTAAATTCATTTCGCAAGGGTGACCTATTTATTTTTGATTTTGGTTTCAGCACTCTGCAACACATCTCGAAGGTCTTCAACGTAAGTTAAACTGTTTTACGTTCATAAAACTCACCTAGTTTTTTCCCCTTTAGTTAAGATTTAGTGAAGATGGAAGCAATAATAAGGTTATTTAGATCTTACTGTCGCAATTTTGGTGTTTGTTTCCAGGCTACACCGACGAAAATTCTGTTGTTCAATGATTATTTATTTAAACTTAAGCTTAAATAAGCTGAACCAGTTGTACAACTTGTAGCGCTTAGAATAATTTTGCGTGTATGGAATATATCCATAGATGAATGGTGCACCTGGAGAACAAGGACAACAAGAGGTAGTGACAACACAGAAGAAAAGGTGAGGCCATTAAATTTTTATCTTGCCACAACTAGTGCATTTGACTGTAAAAAGGCAACCGAATTTTAAAGAAGCTAAATATTGCGTTCTACACCGGCTTATTGCTTATAAATCTTTATTCAGCATATTGTTTACAAACTTAATATTTATCCTTGGTTTACATATACATTTTTTTTCAACTTAAGTTTTGTGTCCAGCTGACATAATTTAAATAAGCTTATATAGCCCGCCTTATTTTTAATTTTTACATGTAATCATACGGTTTACATAATTTCGGAGCATAAAGGGGGAACAACTTCGCCGTAACAGTGTGCAATTTAGAATGTGTTGAGTAGGTGTGGAGAAAAAAAAGAATGGTTGTGCCTTGTTAACATGAAGACAAGTCGCAGCTAATTTGTTAGAAAAAAATTCTTGTGAGAGCCCCCGCCCCGCTTCCCTACTTGAAGAAAAGAAGAGAAACTGTTCCGGCTATAAGCCAAACACCTCGCCCTCGCCCTCGCCCTTTAAAATGTTCACTCCCTTTACAGAACCACGAGCTACGTGAAGAGAATATTCTTTAACAACAGTTGTTGCCCACCCATGCGAAGCTGTTTAATCCTAGTGCTTATAACCCATAACCGGAATTTAACTGTATACGCGAGGAACGCTTTCCATTGCCATGATTTTATTAAAACTGGATAGTTTTTTTTTTAATGCAGAGCATCTCCTATGACTTGGCCGTCTGAAAAGGATTAAGCCCTGTGTAAGCAAATTCTACTAATGGAACCATTTAGATTTCGACCAAGGACAAAAGAAAGTGGAAACGCATGGTCACAGGTGGCTGAGGATTTAAAACAGATTAAGTCGCTTAACATGAATGTTGATCAAAGAGCTGTCCGAGATCGGTACAAGATCCTCAAGTCCCACTTCCTGCAAAAGATGAAAGAGGAGGAAAATGGTTCCGGTATAGCACCTCCCGAGTTGACCCCAGTCGAAGCAGCATTGGAGGAAATCATCGAGAAAGAAAAAGAGTTCGAGAAGCAGTACAGCAATGAAGACTCGGGCAAAAAAGAAAAGGCCGAGAAAGACCGGAAAACAGCCGAAGAGATGCGCCAAGAATCTCTTGAAACCTTTGCTGGAACAAGAAAAAGAAAGCTTTTGAATTACGAGGAAGACGAGACAGAAGCACCGAAGGTCAGAAAGAACCGACGATCAGGTACAGATACGCTTGCGTATCTCAAAGAGAAATCAGACAAGGAGATGGAATCGAAGAAAGAGGAGTTGCAAATGAAGATAAAATTACAGGAGGAACAGCTAATGGAACAGAGAAGTATGAGGCAGCAGCAGGCCCAAATGATCGATGCTTTCAGCACCATGCAGCAATCGATGCACAGGCAGCTGCAGCAGCAAACTGAGCTGCAGCAACAGCAGCAACAACAAAACAATCAATTCATGATGTGTATGATGCAAATGATCCAACATATGAAAAACAATTAGAATATTGATTTAACTGGTTTTTACTAGCAGAGATCAATAAACTGTTGTGTTGAACTTAGGAAGACAGCCGTTTCTGGTTAGGTTTTTGATATTTGAGATATATGTTGTAATAATATTTTAGTTGAAAGGGAGTGAAGAAAACTTACAATTTTAGACCCAATTGGCTAAGTTCCAATTCTCGTAGCCAGTTTATTTTTCAACGTGATTTGTAACACACAAGCAAAAGTTAAATGTTTCGTTATTCATTGCTTTCTCTCTTTATTATAACATTTCCAACAATAAATTTGTGTTAGTTACTGAAATAAAGTAAAGTTTATAATTATTGCCTTGTTTTTTACAACAGCATCTACTGGAGGTACTCCTCGTTTATAATTTATATAGATATGTCACCCAAATTAGAGTAGCCTGCGTGGTCGGCTTCGAAAGGGAGGGAGGGAGGGGTCCTTTTGCGCGGAGCGCGCTTAACAAGCGCAACACGCGCATTTCCCTTCTTCCTGCTCTTTCAGAGCTGACTGCGTGGGCTAAATTAATTGGAATTTGATCACAAAGTGTTCACGGTCAGAAATTAGGCGTGTCTTTGCAAGCTAGCCTAAAACATGGCTTTTTTCTATTTTGGCGGGTGAGGTCTGAAATTGGGTTGGAAAATTTTCCGCTGTTGCCCTGAAAACGGATACGGTTAGAAACGGTCAGCTCACCCCTACAAACATTATTTCTAGAATTCTGTACACTTTACTTCTGACCCTTAAAATGACACGAGTATAACGTTCAAAGATAGCGTGTTCGCAATGAGAACCAGCTTCAGTTTAGTGCTCTGAATCATTGGTTCCATTTTTTGTTACAGTTCTAAGGTGTACTAACTAAAGGCAAAAACTATTAGGACACAGTTCAAAGTGTTTGTGTATTTCTCGTTTTCACTGAAAATACATTTCTAATGTAGGTGGATCCAAGCCAAAATACGACGATGTTACGGACGGGTAAAGACAAGTGCGGGCATTTGTAAGTAGAGCGCACACCATGTACATTTTGCCAACTGCGCTTAAGCGAGCTTTCAAGTTCTTCTTGAAATCCAAAAAAGCGAAGTAATTTACAATGTCCCCGAAAACCCACTCCACAGATGTTCTAACGCTACTCATTGCAGTGTTGTATTTGTTCTGCAAAGGGGTGATCCTGGCGCCTTTGAATGGTCCTTGGAGGTGAATATTTAAGGGTAAGCCGGATCCCCATATACACACAAGGGTTGTCCAAGAGGGGAAAACGAGTGGCGTTCCAAATCGCCAGCTAAACCGGACTCTGCCAGCATGCCACTGTCATGTCGTCTCCCCTCGACTGGGCCATACAGGTTAGCTATCAACCATCTTGAGCGGCAATGGACTGAAATTTTATCGCGTCGATCCTCTTGTGCCCGTTGTACAGAACTCTTTGATTTTTCCCAGGCCTAGAAACTGGCCTAACCGTTCCATCGATAAAGCCCCAGCAGTTTTGAAGTGGAGCTCCCTTAGCATGAATTATATCGGCATAGTTCTGAAGACTGGCCTGAGAAAGCCACGGCTGGTTTAAACTCCGTAAACGGTGGTTGTGTGTTCGATAAATGAAATCCATCATTTGGTTGGATATCATACAAAGCTGTGGTACAGGTCTTGCGAATCTTGGCAGCATATCAGAATATCGACAAGGATATGCAAATCGTTTAAGAAAAATATAGAGAGCTTCAATTCCCTCGACAACAACGCGGTTGTAGCATCTTATTTCATCCGGAACCTGCAACACTTCAGCAAGAAGGTAAACATCATTCTTGTAGAATCTGAATTCTGACTTGCATTCATCGTCAGTTAAAACATCAAGGTCAAACCGGTCATAGTTCCAATACGGCAGCTCAAGGTTGCTTGACTTGTTTAAATCATACAACAGCAAAAATTCTTCGTCGTTAATCAAATTATCACTGTGATCGAAAAGCAAGATAATAAAGCATATATAAGATATAAATAAATCGTGCAAAGCCGATAAACACAGATGACTCTAAAACCTGCAGGCCGCGTCGCCAAGAAATACATTTCCCGCCTAAATATTACGTGTTTTGCATTTCGCGCCAAAAGCGCCGTCCTGAAATCCATCGTTGCGTAACGACACTCGACAGTCGACAGACCGAGGTTGTCGCCCCAGACCCTTTCGGTAGCGAACGCCGTCGTGAAAGCCTCCCGTCGTCGTTGCGTAAAGTCTCTCATGGTACTTAGTAACGGTCTCCGTCCCCGATTATGGCTCCTGGATGATGACCATCAAAGTTCATCATCACGGATTCCTCCAAGCTCCATCATTTGCTTGACATTCACGACGTCCGCATCAAGAAGAAAAAACTTCATACTGAAGCGGTGTTTTTTCGTTGTTAGAATCCTCCCAGGAACCAGATATTTACTCAACCGTTTCCTGTAGTAGAGATGCACAAAGGCGCGTGATACCACTTTAGTACATTCCGGTTTTTTCCACCCGCATTCTCTAAAAGGGTTGTACTCAATTTTTAATCCCTTGGATTCACTGCCTTGTCAAAAACACCACTCTCTTGGTGAAGCCAGTTGCATCTTCAGTTTTCTACGATGTCGCCGAAGTGTAAAAAGCAATCGCTTGTGTTCTTTTTCTTTAGCATGCTGCCAAAAACGTTTGGATGGAGATAAACGATAGCATCGTCCATCTCTAGGTAGACATCGGCTGGATTTCGCAGAAGACGTTGAAGGACTACATAGTAAAACTATGTGTAGAATGGGGCCAATTTCAGTTGCTCGTGTGCTTCAGTAGGATCTTTCTTAAAACTGAAGAGGAACTGAAAGACCTCATATTGTAAAATACTTTTGGCAGCGCCGGTCGAGAAATGCCATAGCCTGTGTTGCGTTTCGCTGGTGTATCCTAACATAGTAAATAACACCCTGTCTCCCAGACCGCCGTTTTGTTCAGTGAAGCTTTCTGTAGAGGTAAGGCAGCAGGACTCGAAGAAACATCCACCCACCAGTAAAAACGCACGCATATACTCGACCACTCGTACCTTGAACACCTTCGGTTTATTTTTGCTTGCTGAGCAGGAGTTACTGTCACTAACATTAAGACCCTTTTTAATTTGAGGTGTATATACTTACTTCCACACCCTTTGCAGATGGTGATAACGTGATTTTAAATACCATCGCAGCAGTGGTCCATTTTGAGTCTGACAAAATTATGAGAAGTATTATGGAAATTGCCATGAATAGGAAACCTTGCCATCCAACATTTTTTTCTTTCCTTGAGATTCTTCCTAAGTTTGATATCCTTGCTTAACAGGTAAATGTTAATACAAACATCAGCAAAGGACCTATTCATGGAAGAAACTTCTGTTACCAATTAACCCAGGAGGAGGGGGAGGGGAACTCCCATAATAAAAAGGAAGGGATGCTTGTTATCTGTCTTAGGTGTGCAAATTAAGAACAATGGTAATGACAGTATTTATAGCATCAAGGTATCTTTTAGGGTTGAGATGGGTCAAACCTTACCCCTTTTTCTGTCTGTGTTTGGATGGTATCTCTTAGGGCTAAAAAAGCTCAAACTACACCCAGATTGGACTCCCTCTGTCAGATGGGATACCCTCCCCCCCCCCCCAAAAAAAGAAAAATCAGCGAGGTATAGCATACACACCCTAAAGAATCAAAACAAAACTTATAAAATAAACAGTGTGCGTTACCAACCTCCAATAGGTAATCCAGTTTGGCTTCAATTTTTTTATTAGCTCACATTAGGATGTCCCTAAAAAAAATCAACATCCCTCTAAGATATCCAGCTCATTTAGGTTTCAGCTGGCCTCCTTGACATTCAAGGGCTGATTTTGGTAAAACAAACATACAAAAAAAAAAGAACAAGGATTGCGAAATAAAAGTCAAATATTTGGTCTACCAACTTTAGAGAACTCAACATCTGCAAATGCTCTGCTCGTTCTCGGTTCACAAATATATTTCTCTCCTATCTTTTGTGTTGCAGATCAAATACAATGCAAAGCAAATACACTTGTATTCAATAGCGTGTACTCACGGGAGATATTCAATGTTTTTCTGATAGTTTTCCGGGCAATAGATCACAGTGGCAGGTGGCTGAAAATAATGAAACACACCAACCTCTTTCAACGATTTTCAGCTGAATTCAACTTCAAGATGGCTGTCAACTTTAACTTTACTCAAAAGATCAATTTATCTAAAAACAGCGCACAATGATTTTTTTCCTGCTGGACATGTATATTTTGTATAATGAAACAGTCTGTTACTTTTTGTGAGTATTTGAAATCTTTTAACAAGAAAGATGAAGAATACGCACTTTTTTAGCTTTTGTGAAACTATATCTAAAAGGCAAGTATGAAGCTAATGAGGATGCAAGCTGCTGATAAAAATGTTTTCAAATAATTTGAAAAAATTTCGAGGGGGGAGGGGGAAGCCAGCATTCACCCAAGCCCCCATATATTTCCGAGAGATAATTAATTGCTTTACCTGGTAGAGTTAGCCTGGATCTGAGATCCGGGATATCATTACTTCTTATATGTCAAGTGAGGCACAAGCAACTTCGGGGAACACACCTGATTAAGACGCTAGTTGAACTGCTGTCACCATGAAGATGCAAAGGAGAGTTCAATTTATCGTCCTAGTTTCCCTAACAGTGTTATGTTTTACAGCGCTCTTTAAGTATGATTTGTCGTGCGCCCCAAACGCTGTTCCGCTACAAATTAGAACCCAAACAGATTCTCCAAGCATCGCAAGCAAATCCGAAGATGTTGAACGTACAAGTGGTCGAGTATATGCGTGCGTTTTTACCGGTCGGTGGATGTTTCTTCGAGTCCTGCTTCCTTATCTCTACAGAGAACTTCGACAAAACGGCGGTGTGATTGGCAGGGTGTTGTTTCCTATGTTAGGGTACACCAGCGAAACGCAACTCAAGCTACAGCATTTCTCGACCGCTGCCAACAGTATTTTACAGGATGAGGTCTTTCAGTTCCTCTATTTAAAGAAAGATCCCACCGATGGACACAACCAACCAGAATTGGCCCCATTCTACACAGAGTTTTGCTGTGTAGTCCTTCAACGTCTTCTGCGAAATCCAGCTGATATCTACTTCAAGATGGACGACGATATCGTCTACCTCCATCCAAACGTTTTTGGCAGCCTGCCAAAGAACAAGAACACGAGCGATTGCTTTATACACTTCGGCAGCATCGTGACCGGCAACACCAAGAGATTGATGTTTTTGACAGGGAAGTAAATCCGAAGGGATTAAAAATTGGATGAAACATTGAGTACAACCCTTGAGCAGCATGCGGGTGGACAAAACCGGAATGTACTGAAATGGTATTACGCGCGTTTGTGCATTACTACCACAAAAAGCAGTTGAGTAAATATCTGGTTCCTGGGAGGATTCTAACTACGAAGGGACACCGCTTCAGTATTAATTTTTTTCTTCTTGATGTAGACATCGTGGATATCAAGCAAATGATGGAGCTTGGAGCAATCCGCGATGATGAACTTTGGTGGTCATCAAACATATTCAGGCAAAGCTTCACAACCTAATTGTATTGTCGGCGAAGCTTTGATGGTTCGCTTCTCTTACTTTACTACAGTGAAGCAAATGCTGGACTTGGGTTTTTAAAAGAGTTTGAGAACATTGTTATTACGGAACTTGGTGAGACTTTGCCTAGAACACTGTGGAATGCAACGGATTTTTTCTGAGTTCTTGGTGTTTGGATATCATCACCGAACGCGCCCGCCTGTGAAAACAAAATTAGTCCTTTTTTAAACAAATTGTGTTGCTAGGCATCGTCTTGGCATGTAGTTTTTCAAAGCCTCAAGTGGCGCTGTAACAATAACAAGGGCGGATAGTTAATTTAGTAACAAGTTAGAATTTGTCATTAAAGATGTGTTTATTGTTCATCGTGGTGTAAGATAGGTAAGATGAACGTTTATTCGTTTGTGTCATGATAGAATCGCTTTGAGTTGTTGATCGCG